>JANHFX010010458.1:90117-104217 GCA_027560015.1 Chloroceryle amazona
CACTCGTGAGACCGCACCTTGAGTACTGTGTCCAGTTTTGGGCACCACAGTACAAGAAGGACATTGAGGTGCTGGAGAGGGCCCAGAGAAGGGCAGCGAAGCTGATGAGGGGTCTGGAAAGCATGCCTTATGAGGAGAGGCTGAGGGAACTGGGGTTGTTTAGTCTAGAGAAGAGACTGAAAGGAGACTTTATTGCTCTCTACAACTACATAGAAGGAGGTTGTAGCGAGGCTGGTGTTAGCACTTGAGGCTATGGTCTAATGGATAGAGAGATGTTAGGATGAAGGTTGGATTTGATGATCCTAGAGGTCCTTTCCAACCCTAATGATTCTATGATTCTGTGAATCTAAGCCTTGTAGTTTCTTTCTAGGGCAGGGAAGATGGTGAAGTGCACTGGAAATGTTATTTATATCTGATGCTGTATCCTGCGAGGGGACAACAGCCGATGTGAATTGCAGCTTCCCTTTCTGTTACTGAACCTTTGCCTATTGCTAGAAAAAGGACTGTGTATTGTGTCTGCAGGATAGCAGGCATTCAGAACTCTACGAAACTAGCATCAATGAGTTTGTTAAAGCATTACTTTGACTGCCTTATAAGCTCAAGTGAATGGTTTTGTTTGGATCTTACCTGGTTAAGGCAGGCTATCACTGAACAAAAGGAAAGAGCTGGAGGAATTCCAAACGGATGTCAGCGGAATGTGACAATAAAAGCTAGCTCTTCCTATACACAGCCAAATTAAATTAAGGGCTCTAGAAATGGATGAAGGAGAGAACAATGAATCTTCTAATTTATTTTTACCAAGTTTCTCTTGCACTGAATTTTCTTTATCAGTTTCAAATGGCAAACCCATAATCTCCAACAACTCCTATTGTGGTTTTACTTTGTCTTCCTGTTTGATTTAATTTAGTCTTTCTAACTTTTGATATACTTTGTATAACAGCTGCTGATGGTTTCTTGTCACACTGAAATTTTAAGCCTCTGCAAGGATCTTAGATTTCCTAGTGACTTTTCATTGTGAATTCTATATTTTCATATATTTTATATATCCTACACTCATCATCATTAGTTTTAGCACACCTAAAAATCCTCTGATCTTCAGAAAGTGTTCTGATCCACTGTACTATGTGCCATTTTATAAGTTGCTCAAGGTCTGAACTGTATGCTGCAACATTTCTCTGCATGTAAGCAGAGGTTTCTGTGTCCTGGCACAAATGAAGGACAATTCACTTCTAAATCTGACTGATAGGGTCCTATCAATTAGTTGATTTATTTATACCTGTTTCTGATTAGATGAAGAATTCTAAGCTGAGGTGATGAAGACCCTTGGACTCTGCATGTGAAGTAATTGATTGTCCCACCTTCCACAAAGTTCACCTCTCAGGTTGGAGCTAACCTTTTTCAATAGCTCAGACTGAATCAAATGGAGTCTTTGCAGATCTAATCTGAGACAACACAGCCTTTTTTCATACTTCTTTTTCCCTCATTAACTAAGATAGATTTCCAAATTAAATTAACTAGCCAGCAGCTAAATGTGATTCTCAGAATTAATTTACTCTACAGCAATAGCAGAAGTTTCCTCCCCAGAGACCTTTTTCAGTTCATAAAATATATTACATTGAATTATAAAGAGCCAGATCTAGAATTGATGTAAACTTACTTTGCTCTAATGAAGCAGGAAAGCAGATACTCAGACGTAAGGTGACTGTTGATGAGTTTAGTTTGGATTTTCCAGTTGATAGCTTCTATGAAAAGTATTAATGTGCATTTTGGACTCGATTCTAATGTGAAGAATCAGGAGGGTTCTGTCATCACAGATGCCCATCTAAGGCTATAGCTACCGTAATATTTTAACTTTGGAAAGTTTTCTAGATAAAACATGTTTAAAATCTGTTGCTGTAAATATTTTTCTTATGCCCTGAAAAAATGGCAATGTATTTTTAGCCTGACAATTTGCTTTCTTAGTGAGAGGATAAAAAGGCAACAAGATAATAGTTTCTTCTTCAGTGGTCTATACTAGAACTAGGCTGAGAGGGACAGCTTTGACTCTTGGATTTTTAATATGACTGCAGATGTATTCCTTATTAGTACCAATTTCTGAAGAGACAATATCTTTGAAGTTTCTAAATGAACAAACCATGCACTTCTGATGGCCTTTCTTATGTGAAGGCATGTGTACACAAGTCAATTCTGAAATTTCAGTGAGATTTGTCAGTTCCCAGTCCTGTTAGTGCTATGTGTAGAGTTGTAGATTCATGGAGTTTGCAAGAGCCCTATGAAGATCACCTGATCCAGCACCCTGAACAAAGCAGAGCTGTCCCCCAGGTCAAGGTGGGTAGCATATATAGGAACTTGTCTGGTTGCACTGGGAAATCCTCAGGAAGTGGACTCCCAGGCCTGCACCCATGCCCTGCTCCCTGCAAGGAGTCACTGCTGACTCTTCTTCAAATGTGTTTAAAAGAAATGTTTTTAGAGAAAACCTGAAGAAATAATACTTTAGATATTTGAAATGTGTATATTTTATTAGGCATGCATATTCCATTGCTTTGAGTTATCAAGACATAACACCCCCCCCCAGTTTGTTTATAAAAATCTTAGTATTGATGTTTGTCACCAGCAAGCACTGACTGAAATAAGTAAAGCAGGTAATATTTAATGACTGATTTCTTACTGCCATTACATAAGGACTCACTTTGTAGAAATTTATAAGAAAAATATATAAGAATTAGCTTTGCTGCTGCATTAAAACCTTGCAGATTACCATCATTGACCTACAGTTTGTTGTCTATTGTTTTAACCTTGTTGAAATTCTGATCTAAAATGCACACTCTTATAGATACTTTGTCCTACACAAAAACTGTTTTTTTGACATCTGCCTGATAAATATTTATGTCAGGAAAGAAATGTAGTAAATAAAGTCCTGTACCAGACCTATTTTTAAGTTAAACTTTTTCAAGTATGTCTTACCTTGTATTTCCATTTTTGCCTTTTTTTTTTTTTTTTCCTAAGAAATGCCTGAAAGTGTTGTCCTTTATTGTAAAGAGTGTGAGAAAGAAAAAAAAAAATCTCTTAATGACTGCCTTTGGTGAAAGGTCTTTTGATATAAACACATAAAAGGTTTCAACATCTCTAAATACATGAGGTAATAGAAGGAAACAAGTATTATGTTGGTTTATTTATTAAATGCTTTGTATTGCAAAAGAAATATAATTTATATTTAAATTAAGATTACTGGTGTCTGTATGTTCTGTTTAAGTAAAAAAATAGCCTTTTTAAAATTATATGATGTAAGTATCAAATCAGGAGAAAAAAAGAGAGCTCAAGAGGTAATTCCCTTTGCAATGGTGCTTGTTTACCATATTAGCTAATAAATTCCCTTGTTCTAAAGCACTGCTTTATTCAGTTGATGAAGTACAAAACAAAAGAAACTACATAGCATGTTTTTAGTCCCCAGAAGTTGCTTCTGACTAGTAATCAAATTAGCAGATATTTCTGAAGACTCATTGTCCATGAATTGTGCCTCTGTCTGTCTTCCACTTTGTATCTTTCTGGATAAAAGTTTTAATTAAGGACCCGGGATTTGGTGTTTAGTCTGCAAAATCAGCCTCCAGTTTGTGTCTATAAAAGGTGTACATCACTTTATTTACTTGGTATGACTTCCTTGGCTTTACTTCAAGGTCTTGAAGGCAGAATGTAATACAGTAATGACGTAATCTCATTTGCCACTTTTTTAATGATCTCTAAATTTCACTAATAATTAAAAATAGTAAAGTCACTCTCTGCACTGTCTACAAGGACCTGGCAGTATAATTGTGAAACCTCTCTTTTATCAAAAATCAAGATATCTGTTTCAGAAATTCATGAAAGTGAGCACTTCTGACAAAGTTAAAAAAAAAAAAAAAGGCTAAGATGAAAGCCAAAAATCAACTAATCAACTGTTCAGTTCAGAACTTAATGTGATTTAATTTGAACTAGAGCTGAATGAATGAGCTGGGTGTGTTTCAGAAAACATTGAAAAAAATGTTACTATCATAAGCATCTCATTTTATGGAGATGAGTACAAACAACTTTTGCTTCCTTGACCTGTCCTCGTGAAGGGTAGAGGGACAGAATCTACACCTTATTTGAAGAAATGTCTCCAGCAGGCAGAATCTCTAAATACCTAATTCCCATGCAAAAGATCCCAGTTTCAGTTTTGTTACGTATTGTTTACTATATTTTTCAAACAGAAACAATTGTGAGTTTTTGTTTATTAGTCTGTTCTTGTTGAAAAATAAACACAAATTTCTAGTTATTACAAGTTTAAATGTGTTTTGGAGACTGAAGAAAGGTCTTCCTAACATGCATACCTATGAATCTGAATACAAATATAGGAAAACATATTTAAGCAAAAAAAATATAGTTTTAGGGAAAATCTATCTGTATGATGGAAGCCTATTTTAACATTGTTCATAATAGAAACGCAGTGAAAGAAAACTCTGATGTCGGTCTTAGACTGACATCCACATTCAAACTTCTGCTGTTCTACTCGTTATTTTCACAAAGAACAATATTAAAAGATGACTGGTCTGAAGGAGGGAGGAAACAAATGTCCTAGTATAAATAAGCAATTCTCACTGAAATTGTTCAGAATTTGGTTACACAAATTAATGTTGACTTAATGTGACAAATACTTCTGCTGACAAAGAGCCAATTTGACAATGACCTTGGTATTTTCATAAGGTAACATCTAATATAAGAATACAGTGTTCTTAAGGTGATAGGCATAACAGCATAAACAGGATTTTGTCAATGTCACTTATGCATGATTTTTCCAGTGCTCCTTTCTCAAATACATTAAAAAAACCCCTCTGCCCACTTATATTTGTTTCCTATCCAAATTCACCAGCTGCTAATGTGAATTCACAGAGCAGTGCAGCAGTTACTTTTTTCTAAACCAGTTAGATTTGGAGAATACTTGCTATGCTTTTTTTGTTCATTTGCACACAGATGTCAATTGCCCATAGAAGAAAAATATCACTTGTAGACTTTGGATAAGAGTTTTGAATATAAGTTGTGGCAGTTTTTAACAGTAAAGAAGGAAGAGCATACACATCCATTTTGTCTGTTTAATTTTAGTCCTGTGATTTTGGAGGCTGATTTCTCTGTGAGTTGCTAAAGAGGCAATGGGAAAAGGTAAGTTTCTCTAGAAAGGAAATTCAGGTTCTCTAAGGTAGGTTCCACACTTCCCATTATCTTCTATAGGAGTTGCTCTTTTTTATGCCACTGTCTAGTGATATTACTGGAATTTTTCTCAGAAGAAAACTATTTGAGTATGAGTGTGAGGTACATCTTTACTGATGTGGAGTGCATAGCATTCACTGCTATTAAAGCTCTATTCTTGTGCTACAGCTAGCTTAGTCATGCATTTCTATGGTGAAAAACTGTCTTCGCAGACTACGCATAAAAACCTATAGAAGTAAAAATATATTGACTAGAGCATATAAAGAAGCAAGGAGGAGCTGGAAGCTAAAAAAAGACCATTAAAATGGAAGTGTGTATAGTCTAAGATTTCTGAAGAAATGGAAAAGCAAGAACAGTGTATAAAGCAGAGAAAAAGTTGCAAAGTTTGAATGAGATGTTTTCCATGGATTCCAGAGAAAGATAATTATTTTCCAGAGAAAGATAATTACTCTATAATTTCCCATATAAGAAACTTTTCTGACAGAGGAGAGGCTTAATTAATATCCAGGAAATAAAAACTATTTTAACTCGAGTTTTCTATCTCATTGTGCCTAAAGAGCCATTTTGAAGAGTTATTCTCTCTAGTTTACAAAATATTTAAGCAGTCTGTCCATTGTGAAGAAAACATGAGAGAAATCTAAACCCACAAGTGATTAAGGTGCAATAGTGTGATGCTGATTTATTCATATGATGTATCAAAATCTGTTTTCATTTGCAGATACAAATTCATCCCTGAAAAAACTTCCTCCATTTCTCCTGCTAATTTAGTTTTCTTTGCATTTTACCTTGTGAAAACTCCTTTTTAATACCTTTCCTTGTGGTATAATATCATGATGTATTCTACAAACAGCATTTTTAGCATTCAGCCGTAGGAAACAGGAAAATACTGTTGTAATTTTCATTTATTTTGTGATATTATACCTTCCGCATCACAAAAGGCTTCAGAATTAGAAAAAGTGATGTTTCAGAAGTATTTTATCACTGTAATTTTAGCTGAAACTACTTGGTCAGCTTTGACAAAAATTTGCAAGTACTTTTCCGTGACCTTTAAGTTCTGGTCCATGAACTACTCTCTCCATCTGTCAGTCAAGAATACCACTTGACAATTGGAGCTAACCTTAGCATTCCTGTGCAACCTGCCCTAGGTGAACCTGCTTTGGCAGGGGGCTTGGACTAGATAATCCCCTGAGGTCTGTCCCAACCCCTACCATTCTGTGATTCTGTGATAAAAGTACTGAATCAAATTTGCAGAGAAAACCTGATTTGGGGAATTTCCTAGCTCTTAACTATGTAACCTTAGGGTTATTTCTTGTATTTATCTCATAAACCAAGTAACAAGTGTGGTCTGTGCTTCTGAAAGAACTCTTTTTTTTTTTTTTTTTTTTTCTTTTACCACTGGTCAAAGACTATGCAAAGATGCATCATATCAATGCATTTTTTTAATTCATCGTCCATTATAGCTGTGGTAAAGCTGTGGGGATGAATTCAGCCTCAGTGCATGTGAATGTGACATTATTGACATGTACTATTGACTTGTATACTGCTGCATCCGACTATTGCTTTATCTGTAGTATATGCATGAGCTAACTGTTATCCTAGTGTCATTTCATTTAGAAATATAATACTCTACTCATCATCCACTTCAAAGTGATCACTGTAGGACATTTTTCCAATTCAAAATTGCTTTAGACAATAATGTGCTTTGCTGTGTTAGTAATAAAATGTAAAGGTCAATTACTTAATTACTTAATGATTTAAAGCTCAGCATAGAATCATAGAATATTTTGGGTTGGAAGGGACCTTTAAAGGTCAACTAGTTCAACACCCCTACAGTGAGCAGGGCTGTCTTCAAATAGATCAGGTTGCTCAGGGCCCTGTCCAACCTCACCTGGAATGCTTCCAGGGATAGGGCGCCTACCACCTATCTGGGTGATCTGTTCCAGTGCTTCACCACTCTCAGTGTAAAAAGTTTCTTCCTTATATCTAGTCTAAATCTCCCTTCTTTTAGTTTAAAGCCATCATCCCTTGCGCTGTCACAACAGGCCCTGCTAAAATAACTGTCTCCATCTTTCCTGCAGGTCTACTCTAAGTGCTGAAAGGCTGCAGTAAGGTCTCCCTGGAGCCTTCTCTTTTCCAGGCTGCACAACCCCAGCTCCTTCATCCTTTCTTCATAGGAGAGGTGTCCTTTATACTCAAGTTTATTTGTCTTTTTATATATATATATATATTAAAAAAAGAAGAAGAAAAAGGAAATATAATTTTAATAACAGGATTGCATACATAACTTGTACCCTGTTATATATATTTACAATGTGTGTATATATATATGTGGTACGTAAAGTGCACCCCTATAAGAGGAGTATATTCTTGTATTTTGACTTCAAAGTAAACTAAGCTCAGTTTGTTTGTTTTCAGCTAGTTTTCCTTTGAAAATCATGAGGTGCAAAGTTGGGTCAGAAACCAGAATTTCATCTGCTTTTGGGCTTTGCAAGTTATTGAAGCACTTTTATTATATGAACAAGCTGATCAGAAAGCTGGCCAAATACACTAATAAATGTTTGTCTTGTTTTCGAGGTATCTCTTACCAAGCAGCATTGCAAGAGGAAGAAAAATAAAATGAAATTGTACAGTACAACATCTATAGGTTTTCTTCCTAGCAATTTCTTCATGGTAAACAATAATAATAGCAAGGAGAAAGAAGTAATGTGACTTTTTAAACAGGAAATGTACAAGGGATAGTTACCCTTTGGCTTTTTACTTTGTTACATTTGTCTTCTGCATATATATTTTTAAAGCAAACAACAAAAAACCCACTCTTTTCTGTAATTATAACCCCAGGAGTGTTTCAAGCAATGATACAGTAAGTTGTCTTGTATTATTGTTTCTATGCTTAGAAAAAAGTTTTCCTCAAATGGAACACTGAATGGTTTTCCATTGATGGAAAATTATGTTTAGAAGCCTACTAAAGTAAAAATCCTTCAAGAAAATCTGAGGAGACTGAAAGAAAACTATTCGAATGTCTCTTTTATGATTGTTAGGGTGGTCATCATTTTGTAGCCATTGCCTTATTTGTGAACTAATCAAATCTATTTCTCATTTAGCCAGTAATGCTCTCTTTAGCAGTATTGCCAAAGATTTGCTGAGGACCAGAAAAAAATAGCTGAATAGTTTTATTCTTACCTACAAAATCTATTATCATAATGAAATTATGCAAAGACATCAAATTGGTTTGGCATATTCTGTGTTTAGTAAAATCCTTTTGAGTTTAGTTATTCCTAATCTTATCTATGTATTTAATTATTCTTCATTTCAAATTTTTAGGTGAAGCCTAGCATATTTTAAAGCTTTTACTTGTCTATATTTCTTTTTATTTTACAGCTATATTATTTTTCTGTATTTGTTACTAGAATGTCATTCCTAATTGAACAGATTTGCTTAAAATATTTGCTGGAGCATTTGTCATTTCATGTGCTATTTTCCTAAGGGCTCTGGGTGGAGATTGCCTTTTCCTAGACTTACTTTCTTTATCTTCCCTTTATTTTCCCAGGCTAATCTCTTCAAGTTTTTTTTTTCCAATTTGGATGTGAAAACTTACATGCTCAGGTTTCTGTTAATTATTCTGCTTTTGCTCCAGTGTTGACTACGGTCATTCTGAGATAAATTACTGATTTCGGGGCCATATGTAGAGATGTCTCATCTCTAGCGCATCGGTCTCACAAAGTAACTCTAGATCTTATATTTGTTTATATAATTAAAAGGCTTTGCAAAAAAAGGAAATGATAAAAACTGAGGAGTTCAATCTCCATTTTCATTCATGCAATTCTCATTTTAATCCAATGGTTATGAATTTATAAAATGTATCTTTTTATGTTTCCTATAAGGCTTCCGTTTATTCTGAGGTTGTGATTCATACATCTTATGTATTCTTGCCATTCTCAAGGGAAATCTTTCCCCTTTACCGCATTACATTCATTTTAGTTAGATTTTGTGATTTTAGTGTAAAGGAATTAGAAACCTCTTTCACATTCAGTGGACACAAAACATCTCTAGATTGCCTCTTTCAGTTCTAAACATTTCCTGTTTGGAAACTTCAAACCTTCTCTAGATACAGTTATGATCCCTTTCAATCACATTTTTTGGTATGATGTATCAGGATTTTAAGGATGGTTCTCTTTCCGTGTATTAAGTGTAATAACGGTCTTCTGATAAAATGTGTGGACCTCTCTTTGTGCTAGAAATCACACAAGTAATAGAGATTACAGTTTATGCCCATCCTTTCCTTCCTGATGTCTTGCCCTTCCTGGACCTCTACCAATTCCATGGAGTTTGAGTGGCTTGAACAGATCTGGAGAACAACTGGAGTACAAACTGGAGAAGACAGGCTTTTCTCTTTCCTCAGTATCTTCTTAAATTTAAAATCAATTGTGTCTATCTACTAGATATGATAAGTCACAAATGATCCCAAGTATTTGCTAGTTACAAATGTAGATAAATCAGTTTTGAAGATGTAGAGGCTAGAGGGAGTGAGACAAATGAGTACTTGGAGCCACTAGAGCCATTCTGGATAGGAAGAGGGAAGAAAAATGAGCAAAAATAAAGGGGAGTAGTAACAGAACCAGAAGAGAAAAATACAATAAAATGTACCTGGAAACTTAGGAATCCCAAGACACCATTTGTAGAGTGAAATTCAATCAAAATTACACTACAAAACACAATAAAAATGCATTAGAACAGATTTAAAGTATACCTGAGATACATGCAATCTTGAAGATAGGCCTTGTTTTCATGCAACACTCAAGAAGCACATTAATAGGAACTGTTACATCTTATGTTGTTTCCTAACTGCAACACGTAGATGGACATTTAAGAAGAGTGTACTAGTTCTCTTTACTTCTTTGTGTTTAAGCACAGAAATAATGAATGTGACATCTTTTATCCTGCAGATATAAATGGAACAAGCTAAGTAAGCATGCAAACACTTATTATCTTGCTCAGTCGTATGGCAGCTTTTCTGCCAAATTCGAAAGTTAGCCACATACGAGTCATGTATAATACTGCGCTAAATGCACCCTCTACAAAAACATTCCTTGTTAACAACTGTTACAAACCGACGGAGATATCTTTACCAAGCAATGGGGAAATACATACTGGACAGAACTCCTATGTGTTATCCAAATGGGATAGAACACACTTATGAAAAGCAGATATTTAATTGAAAAAACAGTGTACTTTCTAGCTTGGTAACCATTGAAAAGGGCTGATTTTTTTCTGTTGACACTGTGTATGAATAGAACTCAAATGATCCCACTGCAATGCTACACTAAACTTCCAGAGCTATTTCTTATGTGATTTCATATGTGGAATTTTTGAAAACCTAAAGGAGCCTCCATAAAATATGCAGTAATCAGTGATCTTCTAAATAAATTATCACAGTTTATAACTTTTAAAAATTAAAAGACAGTAAAACAGAAGTATGTATTCCTAATGTAATGTGCAGGGTTCTCTTTATTTTTCTAGAGTCAGCAATACATGACTTGTCATATCATGGAAAGAATATTATCGTGGGGTGTAACATAATGTACTCCTATCCATTATACAATTTTTTTTCTGTTGTGTAAAGGGCTATGAGTGTGTAAGGTGGGTGGGGAAGGCTCTCCTGTCGAGTTATGAGGTTCAGAAAGAACCCCCTTTCTTTCTAGCCACCTATCAGAGTTGACATTTCCTTGTTTCAGAGCCTTGCTAAGGACTTTCACTGAGACAGATTCTTAAAGTTGCCAAGATAGGTACAAGGCAACAGATACAAGTTCAGAATTGCTGTTGAGATATACACTTGCTGCAAAAATCAAGCTCTAGTTAGTAATTCCCAAAGAACATCTGAAAAATTTGGAAGTACAATTCTTACCAAAGTGGCTTCCCTGCTTGGGGAGGGGTCCTGGCCCATCAACCTATCTTGGTAGTTGGAATTCTCTTCCTCAAAACTAGAGGATTCTAAAAACTAATTTTATACCTATTGATGAGGTGGGTCTGGGTCATATCTCATGTGCTGATTGGCTCTTAGAGGGCTAATAGTGCTATTAAGGCAGGGGGTGAAGACACTGCTCACTACAGATGTAGATGACCCCTCTGGTTCTCTTGGTACAACCTCTGACAATTAGGCCTTGTCTCTGTCTTTATTGTTGCCGCCTCTAGTTGTAAGACCTTTGCCTCATCCCAGCAGTTGCAGTAATTGGCCTGGGTCATAAAACTTCCAATTTACCACATCATAAAACTTCCAACATCTGTTCTGTTGACCATGTAAGTAAAATGCTTATCCTCCCACCCCTGCTCACTCAGGTAAATAATAAGCACATTAAATTAGCCTGCATTTCTGCCCAAAGCAGGTGCAAGATCAGCACAGTGTCTGCCTGCATTCCTGTTACACAGCAAGCTGGGCAGCTTTCCCACATGAGGTTGTTGTGAATACAATGTAATAATTGAGATCAGTTTATACATTCCTCATAATATACTCCATTTGCAAGCAGAAGATTTCTTGATGTATGTTAAAAAAACCCTACTTTTTGTTTTTTAAAAAAAATATTTCTCCTTTTTCTTGTCTAACATGTTTGTAGTTGAAAGTGACACTGAAGACATGATCCCTTGCAGACCAAAATCAGAATCTGTAACCAACTAACCAAACTAATGATCACTACTATCATTTTTTCCTGTCCCAGTTAGCACTGCAGATCCCATCACCCCAGATCAATTGATTACAAAGTGTGTTGTAAGATGCATAACAGAAGGATTAAAAAGAAAGATGTTTGACTTATACTTAATTTATATCCTCTGAAGAAGCAGTATAAAATACTGAAGTGGCCTCTGCATAACACAGCAGCTTCTGCTGCTGAGTAGGCAGACTCTGCTTCTGAACTAACTAGGGTTTTATTGTTGCTGATGGCCTTGTTCTTAGATATAATTAATGGTGGTAATGAACACAGAGGACATGAATGTAGAGAAGATCATTGTGACTAACATTTACCCTAGGGAGCAGTTCATCTACTGCATTATTTCTTCTAGAAAAGTTGCCTAGGAAATAGAAATACAAACTTTTTCCTGAGGTAAGCATTTTGGTCTGCAGAAATGCTGTGGCTAGCTTATCAGAAGTGAATTTAGACATCATGGGCATAGGTCTACTAGGTTAGAAATCCTTTATGCAGTCTAGTGGTAAAATGAAGTGGGTAATAAATGAAAGTAAAATCAAGATTGGTGTGAATTGGGATATCCCCTGTGAAGCCTGAGGTTCCAACACAATAAAAAGCTGTGAAATAAATGTTGTGTTAATATATAGGCTAAAAAAAAAAAAAAAAGAGCAACATTCTTGGTATCATTGTTTTTGTCTTCGGATTACAAACTCTCTTTTATGCTCTCTAGTCTTGTGCAGGCTTCACTCCTAATTCCATTCATATGCAATTCCTCTATCTCAGTGTAGCTCCATACCATTATTTCTAGGTCTTCCTTTGTAACAGCATCTACACTAAACATAGAAGAGACATGGGCTCCGTTTCTGCTTTCCCAAATTCCCTTCCACTCAACACACAGTTATACTAATTCTTTCAACATCCTCCTTCTTTGTGCACAGACTCTGATTTGTACACTTTTGTCTTCTCCTCTCCCTTCAAACCCAGCTGTAACAGAGTCAGCACTTTGTAATGTGCACTTGGTAATGACCTGAGACAATGGGCCCTGACACTGAGCCATCACACCAGAGTGCCTCGAAAGCCCCATCAAGAACCACTTAGGTTACAAAACCTCAAGTAGTTTCCCAGAAAACCATAATTCTCATTCAGAGAGAGATTTCAAGGGGAAAAAAATAAAGATAAAAATGGACAGTGAGAACATTGTGCTTGTATTTGCATGAGTAAGCTACTTTTTCAAGCACGGGCTATAACAGAGGAAAAAAAGTGGGTCACAAAACCAGATTTTAAAATTAATTTATCTAAACTACCATGTTTTTAAAGAATGTACAAAGCAGCCCTACAGGACTACAAAGATGCTTACGGGACTAGAACATCTTTCTTATGAGGAAAGGCTGAAGCAGTTGCATCTTTTTAGTCAAGAGAAGACTGAGGGAGGATCTTATCAATGCTTATAAAAAAAGAGTGGGTGTCAGGAGGATGGGGTCAGTATTTTTTTTTCAGTGGTGACCAGTGACAGGACAAGGGGCAATGGACACAAACTTGAACATAGGAAGATCATCTAAACATGGGGAGGAACTTGTTTACTTTAAGGGTGACAGAGCACTGGAACAGGCTGCACTGGAACAGCATGCACTCGTCGTTTTTTGGAGGCTACCCGACTGGTATAGCTGCACTGATGCCTAATCAGACGCCACGCAGTAAAAACGTTAGAAAATAATGACAATAACACTATATATGGACAATAACCATATCCACAATTCGCACGAGTTAATAGACCTTTGAAACCTAGTAAAGTCAGATTAGCATACAAGGGAGCAATAAAACTTCCCGAGATAAAACCAAAACTATTCCTAGTTATAAAATCCACCATGGAATGCCCATAGTACAGAGACGCACCCACTGCCCAATTCAGCACAACATAAATCATAGATAAACACCACAGGGAAGCAGCATAACTGGCAGCGCAGAGGTAACCCAATTTGGGCTGCCACACTGTGGCAAGACATTGCTGCTCGGATAGAGAAACTAGCTGTAAGAGTCCGTCACGTGGATGCCCACGTACCTTAAAACCGAGCTACTGAGGAACATCAAAACAACCAGCAAGTGGATCAAGCTACTAAAGTCTTCCTGACAGACTTAGACTGGGAACATAAAGGTGAACTATTTTTAGCTCGGTGGGCTCATGATACTTCAGGACATCAAGGAA
>JANHFX010010459.1:0-10847 GCA_027560015.1 Chloroceryle amazona
GTTGCCTGGGAGAAGAGGCCAACCCCCACCTGACTATAACTTCCCTTCAGGTAGTTGAAGAGAGTGATGAGGTCACCCTTGATATAAAGTGTTTATTTATGAGCACAAATCCCTGAATTCCATTTTTCAGTCTGAAGCCAGATTATCTCCAGAAGCAAACTACGAGCAAATTCAAAATCTGTTTCCCCAAACTCCCACAAATTTCTTAGCTGATTCAGAAGCTCAGTTTTGGGTCCTATGTTGGGTGGTGGCAACGTCGTATGTCTTGGACATCTCAGGCTTCATGGGAGACAATATCTCCCTGCTCAGTCTCTGACAGGTATGACCCATAAAAGACTGTACATGGTTAAACCACATCTTTAGTCTACGCATAGGAAAAAAAAAAAAAAAAACAGAAAACTGTACTTTGCCAAAGGTCAGGTGGAGCTAGAAGGAAACTGTCGCAGCTCCCCATTGCAAGGAGGAGCATCTTATACTCCCTTTGCCGGTAAAGGGGAGAAGGCGTGTCTGGCAAGTGGGAGCTCAAAGGGGTTTTCACCATGGCTGTCACTTAACACAGCAAGTCAGTGCCCCAAACCTCACGTGCGAGAGCAGCATTGCAAATACTCTTCCATCATGCCCCGAGCTGCTTTGACAGGGGAACACCATGACTTTCAACTTCATTGCTGCAAAATACAGATGTAATTTCCTGGTGTTTAACATCACAGCTTCATTGAATTGCTGAACCAGGATAGATTTTAGCCCTCACTTACATGGTTTTGCTTAATCAAGATCTATATCGGATTGGAATTATTACAGAAGCATTTCTGCGGTGCCCAAACCCCCTCAAATTAAAAGAACTGCTCGGATCTCTCTATCATCAGTTCTGCAGCCCACCTGTGGAGCAGCAGGAAATATTTTAAGTTGTTCTTTCTCCTTCCTTTTTTAATGGAATGTTCTCTCCCTCTACCCCCAAAATCGAATTTAAATACACAACAATAAACCACACATTAGTCTTCCTGTCAAAAATTGCAATCACATCTCCGATAAAGAACACCAACTCAGCCCCAAGGCTGTAGTTAGCCAGGTTTCATTTGACTATTATGTTCTCAGGGAAAAAAAGAAAGAAATCTATCTATGCTGACACAATCAAGATTGCAATAGCCAAAACACCACAGCTGTTCTTTGAATATTTCAGATAATACTCTGCCATCATTGATAATATTAGGACCGCCTGCCTCTTCCAGTGCTCTGCTAAAATAATCAGCATGCCAACAGGAATAGCTGCCACCCTCCCAGCTGCAGAGGAGCTTCTGAAGATTTAATTTTGGCTATTATTTCCTCTCGGCAACACTGTATTTTCGCATCAGAGCGTTAGAAACAGAGGCTGGTGGAGAGAAATTAAGAATCTAGCTACCTCAGTGAACCTACAAAGAAGAACAGCTCTTGGACTCAGTACTCAAGACAGCAAGGTGTTCCAGCGCGCTCTTAACGTGAAAGCACGTAATTCCATCAACTTCAAAAGGAGTCATAACATGCTTGAAACCAGGTGCACATTTAGGACCAGATCCCCATATGTGCTTAGTATTGTGTCCCATCAAAAATGGCTCTACATCTCAGGTGCCACATTTGATCACGGGATGAGTGCAGGTTCACACATTTGTCATTCAGATGCTGTTATTAAAACTATACACCTATTAAAAAATTAATCTTGTTCTCCTTTTAAATAAAACTGCAGCTGGTTTTACTCAAATTATTATTTTTAATTAAATATTCCCAGTTTAGTGTATCCCCCCTGCCCTCACCTAGTTTATTGTGGAAAGTAAAGGTGTTAAACTGAAAAACTTACTTTCTTTCTGCTAGCCAGTAACCACAATGGCATTTAAAAAAAAGGTATAAGATTAAGGTTGGTTTTGTTGTTTCTTCTGCAAAACCAAAGTCAAACTGAGAAAAGGAGAAACAGAACAAGACAAAAAAAATAAGTTGTTATATTGCACTTTCCTAACAGAGGAAAAGTTAGAGGAAAAGTAAGAATTTCATATTTTAAAACAACTGTATAAAAACCAATGCCATGAAAACTAGATCTTAAAGATGAGATGTCCTTACAACAGGCATTTTCAAAGGTCCACATCTCTGGGACATCACTGATACTTACAGAAGTCCTACCTGATCCCCAGCTATCTTTCCTAATGGCATGAAAAACTTCTTACCCATGAAGCTGTCAAGACTCAGAGAGGTCTGAATTTTTGTCTCGAAATACCAATCTATAGTATTTAGAAATGTGCTGACATCATGGGCTGAAAACGTAAGACAAAAAAAATATTAAAAAAACTACTGAACTGCAACATAAGCCAGTTTCCCTCAGCTATTCTCCACTGAACAAATGCCAATGTCTTTACTGAACACATATTTATGTATTTCATGATATTCAAGCATGCCTTGAATCCCCTAATATATTATTATAATCTATATAAAGCCTTCAATAAAGAGGTTAATTACGGATTATAAATGGTCATGGTTGTTTGTGTATCTTTAGGCCAGTGATTCTTAAAATGCAGTAATACCATCAAGAGCGATCTTAATAATAGGAAGAGTGGGATTACTCCTATGCATTTCTAGCCATCCAAATATGCAACCCAGTACCACAAGTAAGTTTTGCCTCCAATCTGAGAGAAGGCATGCTACTGAGAGAGGTAAAATTCCACTTCAAATGATTGCTTCAGTTGAGATAAAATAACCATTAGGGGTATTAATTGATGAGAGAGGGAGCCTGGCACACTAGTTTAGTACTTCAGTAAAACTGTACTTCAGCATCTTTTAAACCTAATTGAAGTCACCCTTCCTAGTTTCTGAATGTAAGTTTATTTAGAATTCAGTGGAATTGTTCTTGAAAAGAACAGATTCAAGCCATGAAGTCTGGCTCTGATGCCACAGCATCACCATAGACCTTAAGTCATTTTATTTCCCTCATCAGTTTACAAAATTGTAAGGGGGAGCTGAGTTCAGCTGGAGGGAGGTTGTCCCGTGAGGAACACACCAGAATGGAGCAGCACCAGCTGAGCCCGCAGGGCAGCCTTTCACTGCATCCCAAGTACCTGAACTCATCTGCACAATGACAGGAATACCATGGAAGTGAGGTTGCTTTAATGAGTTTATCAGGGTTTTATAGTAATTTGTAATTGATTTCATACTTGCTGCAAACCATTCATTAGTATCTTTCAAACGGATCTTTCCAAGTTGGACCTGCAGTTAAACAAGGACAGTTTCCCCATAAGCGGATAAAGTGCACTGGTTTGACGTTCATGACCAGAGCAGGAGGCATCCTGCTTTCAGAGGACTTGCCACTGCTTCAGTAAACTCTCTCAGACATGTGGTCAGCCTGCAGAAATTTACTTTTTTTTTTTAGTCCCAGGATGCCACAGTGTCTGTCCTGGTCAAGACAAAGGCGGCTTTCATCACCCTGACGTTTTCATTCGGAAATCTGCTGGCAAGTTTAAAATAGCAGTTAAAAGAACTAATGGATTCAGTACTGGCAAACTGAGAAAGAACAAGTGAAGAGTCAAAAATTCCTCCTTGCCTAGAAGTAACACGACACTTAGGAGAGAAACTTAGGTTCCGGTGGGGTACAGTCAAGAAGAGACAGGAGCCCGGTGACACCCAGGTGATACATTTTTTTTAGATACCTAAAGCTGGTCACATCCATTCTCACAACAGAAATTCCTGCAACAAAATCAGTGCTGTTGTCATCTTAGCCCCAGTGTATTTTTCCTGAAAACTATTCCTGTGGGCTGGGAAAGAATGTCATACGATCGGGAGTTAACAGCGGAGGACTAAGTGCTTCGCTTTCGTAAATCGCTCATTAATACCAGAAGGAAAATCTACAGACCTTAGTCCCTGACAAACCCAGTGAATGACAGAGCTGTGATCTCAGGAAGGCTCTTACTGCAGTGTACATGCAACAGACGTTAATAGTAAAATGCCTTCTTTCAATTGGCTCATGACTTACCTGAGAAACCGCTCTGCTCTTGAGAGTGGGAGAGATATGGAAAGAAAACATTAATAGAAAGAGAAATACAACAGTGCTATGCTGGGAGAGGTATTCACTGGCTGGCATTACCTCCCTTCCCACTCCCCTGAAAGCAACTATCTCATTTACAGGGGACCCATCACAGGCTGCCCAGGAGGTCTAAGAACGACACAGGTTTGCAGAGCGGCTCTATTTATATTCCCAGCTTGATCACCTGTTTTCTGCAAATGTTGCAGTTACACTACAGACAGATCAATCCTGTGATTTGCTTTCAGCAGGGAGGTGGGAAGCCCCTCTGGCACTTCCTATTTTTAAACAACTGAAGTTGTTTTGTATTTCCCAAACCATATTGATCCACAAGACTAATGACAGTTTTTATTAAAGCTCCCTTTTGTACGCTTGGTCACAGAGGAAGCCTTCAAAATTACAATTAGTGATATGGAAAATGTTTGAAATCTATTTTACTGCACAAGTCTGCTGCCAGCTCCTGCTATGGGCAAAACAGAACAATAACCACAAATCCTGTTGCTCCCACACAGAAGCATGGACAGATGACTATACAAACAATGAAGAGAGCTTATATAGGGTGCAAAAGCTACCATACACCTTTAATTTACCATATTGTCTATTGTATGAATGAATAATAAAAATAACATGGGTGTAAGTGTACAGTTCAGAGGTACTGAAATATATGCACAACTCCTCCCCCAAAGTCATTAAATTTTCAGTTTGCCAATGGAATGATGAAATAAGATTTATTTAAAAAAATAAATCTATATCCTCAGAGCATGAAAAAGTCTAGGTCAGTTAAGATATCTTGTTAACAGAAAGGGCATTTGTCAAAATAAATGTATCAGTAAGGGCCCTCATCTCTGACAGACAGACCTATGAAAAGAAAAATCCACCCAACCCCTGTGTGAACGCGGCTAAGTCTGACAGAAAACAGAAGAGAATGAGCAGGTTTCGGTCACCAAGAGGCTTTTTCTCATTCAGTCCTGCTGCGCATTCCCACCTGCCCAGTGCTCAGTCACGTTCCTCTGCCGAAAAGGATCACCCTGGGTGCTCACTCCTCGTCACCTTGGGTTGTCATCTACATCTGTCAAAAGTACTTTCAATAATATGATAAACCAGTCACTTCTGGGCAAGTAAAAATGAAGAATTATCCCCTCTCCCTTCCCTGTAAAGAACAAAACAAACCAAACAAAACCAACAAAAAACCCTCATGCTTTTCATCATCTGGATCTACACCACTATTTCTCCTCTAGAAAAAATAAGTGTAATGTGTTTCCATAAAATGGTTCTGCTGGGAATTAACAAGCTAATAAAAAGGACTTTAAGAATGCATTAAAGTTGAGTTGGGGAACTCTCCTGCATTCACAGTATAAATGCTAATAAAATTATAAATCTGTTATTAACATTTTATAACCCTGCCAAGTGATAAAGTCTTTTAAGAAAAGAAGACATTAAAAAGACTATAGATGTACAATTTAGGATGAAAAAAATGCTTAATCCAACAACGCAAAAGTTACTTGCACCCTATAAATTCTTCATACGGCCCTAAAAACACACACACTTGTCCCTCCAGGGCAATCTAGAATTGATAGCTGATACATTGCAAGGGCAAGGAAAAAAACCACAGACAAATAAAAAAAGAATTTCACTTTTCCTTTAAAAGCTGATTAAAGCAGGATTCCCCCCCAGCACGTGTGCCTAAAGGGTAGGGCTTCCAAGGCATCACTTACTCAACAAGTGGTTTATGTCAAACCCAGGCTGACAAAATGCCACGGTCACCTATTAAAGCCCTACAACTTTCTCACTGTACTTAACACACAGACCTATTCAGTGCACTCATTGTTTCAGGCAGTAACATCCCCCAGCTAATTGCTACACGTGGAATGGAAATTAAAAGGATGGACCTTTGAGACTGCTACGTCCGCTTTCAAATGAATATAATTAGCAGATGAGGAGAAAAAGATTGTAATTGCTTCAGACTTAGTGGTATAAGAGGGATTTAGGGATTAATATTTTGGGGAACAACAAGTCTGCCAGCTCAGTATTTGGGAATGCAGAGCAAAAGACTTCACATGTAAAACCTGCAATCCTTTACAGTGGAAAAACAAGGCACGTCATCCAGAAACAGGACCAGAGAAGCACATGGGGGAAGACAACCTCCTGTCACTTCCAGGGAGCTGATATCACTCAAACACATCAAAGGAAGGTCCCAGCCCCTCACAGAAGCAGGTCTGGAGGTACCCTTTCCCAATACTGAAAATTCAGCTCTCTTTTAAGTGAATTCATGGGTGCTGAGTAGCTCCTCAGTCTGAACTCAGCACTCAGTGTTAAGGTTTTCAGTTTCTGTCCAATACTACAAACAGTGGTAACTTGATTAATAGACCAACCTGTAAGAGCAGAAAAAGTAGACAACCAGCTGGAAATGGTCAGCACAGCCCTAAAGAGTCCTGTCCATTTTCTCTATAATAGTTCTCTTAAAACATTACCCTCTTCCACAAGAAGTGCTTCATTCACAGACATCAGTCATCACAATCTGCTTCATAATCCACATTAAAAATAGCACTTTTATTAAGTCACTACAAAAATTAGGAACATGAGATTATTTTACTCTGTATTTCCCCTCTCGATGTCACTTGAGCTAAGACCCAACCATAGCATGCTTCGGTTACTCTCTAGGTATCCGTCTCTGTATAAGCCAGATACCCATCATATAAATGTAGCTTAAAAACCAATCGTGCCTGAAGCTAACTTTATTTTTTACTAGCTTCACAAACCCTATTTTTTAGCCCAGCCCCTCACAAACACAACAGGTACCATTTTACCAGAGATCTCAAGCCGCACAGGGAACGTTGCCATAGAAACGTGAAACCAACCGAAACAAGCAATAAATGCTCACATGGTTACAACTCCCCTGGTCCTTCAGTCCTGCCTTCACCTTCCTCTCCTTTGGAAAAAGAGGGAAAAAATGTGCTGCTAGTATGATTCAGCCAAGCACAGATACCTAGAGCAGCTCTACCCCCTCCCTGCTCTTCAAAAGTCCCCAAGCTTGCTTTGAGACAAGTCCATGCAAAGAAGGCATATGCAGCACTGATTAAGGACTTCATAAAACACAGTCTGTCCATCCCAGTGCCTCTCCTGAGGGTACCAAAGTCTGCAAAGCACAAGGCTCCAGCACCTTCACCCTCCCATGCAGCTGCCGTGCATCTGCATGACTCTGCAGCAGGTCCCATCAGGTATTATTTCCCCAAGTTTTTAGACTAGCACTTAGCAAAAAGGGCAAGTACCTTTTGTCCTCAACTCTCCTTCAAACTGTACATATATGGTATCACTCTTACAGGAATGTATGTGTGCTTGGAAGCCTCTGGCACAAACAAAAGACACAGAGCCTCTTCAGCACTCCAGTGCTTCTTTTCCACCATGATATTCTAAGACTAGCCACAGCAACAGCTGGCCAGGAAATTAAAGAAGGGCCACATCTCACATGAAGTTTCCATACATAAATCACATGAGAGATCAAGAAGCCACTGAGAAATCACAAAGACAACTGGACCTTCCCCAGAAGTTTCAATGGCCCTCAAGTGACAGCCCTCACAGCAGTGAGAACTCCTACACTGGCTCCTTTTGTGTCTTAAGACATTTCAAAACTTTTTGGATTTCTCCTTTTTGAGAAACACCACTGAAAAGTGCCAAACTGGTCTTCTCAATTCAAGATCTTCATGCAAATACACAGCTAGAGAAGGCAACTAGAGTGATATAAGTAAGGCAATAAAAGATTGCTTGATCTGGTTTTATGTTCTGCATGATTCTAGGTCATGTTAAATCACTGGTTTCTTATAAAAAAATACAAACAACCAAACAAAAAGCAAATTTCCCTCTCTCCTCCTGCCTACTCCCTGCTAGCTGATTGCTCCATCTTGCTCTTTTTTCAACAGACTTTGAAGAAAACAGGGTAAAGCCCCAAAGTGTCTCAGTTATCTAAAAATACTATTATTTTCCCTCAAGACTGAGTAAATGGCAAACTGAAAAGAGCTTCATAAAACCATGTATTACACACACAGCAATAGTAGATTACTGATTCCAACTACTTCAAAATAGTTACACAAACCTTGTAGATGTGTAGTAAATGAGTTTGGATAGATACTAGCTTTACAGCATCAAGCAGTTTGAGCACGAAACACTATGTGGCTTTGCAGCTGGACCAACTGATCTTAAAGGCACGTGTAGAAAGGAGGTACAGCATTCCCATCTCCACCTCCCAGGCACCAACACCTAACAACACAGTCCCTGCTCTCTGCAACATCACCCTTACTTTAACCTGGAGTGGTTTGGGTTTTTTCTACATCTTTTAATCAACAGTATTCTTCCAGCAATGTTTCCTCTGAATTGCTCGGAACTCAGGCTATGAGGTAGTAGAGGTCACCAGATCTCCAATTAAATGGGTGACTGCCCAATGTGGTATCTTCTGCATCACTCAGTGCTGTCTCCATGAACACAAAACACAGAAACAGACAAAACCTACCCACTTTCTGGGGTTAAATCAACTGAAGAATCAGAAGTCCACATTAGTAAATACTAGTTGATTGGAAAGGCTTAGGGAAATATTTTACTGTAATATGCACAAAACACATTTTCAGAGTATGTTTTTAATCCAGTCTGATTTAATATACAATGGTTGTTTTACCCTGAAATAAGCAACTATAGAAAGTCAGAATTAAAACAACAAAAAAAGGACAGAAAAGAGGACTTGACTTTCCTCCACTAGTTCTCTGTTCTCTTGTCATAATGGTTAAGTACCTAATGTCTGTTGATTAATTCCCCTCTTTTTTGTCAGCTAATCAACATGCAGCTCTTACTACATCAAATTACCTTAAAATGATAAAAATCAATGGAGTGTGTTGTTTTGCGTTCTTACAGGATACAAAATCACGCCTGAGAACAACACCAGAATCACTTCAGAAGACACAGGAGATGGTTGCTCAGCACAGAGGTTGAGCCTATTAATTTTGATTCTGGTCATGTTCTGAGAAGTCCTTCAACCAAACTTTTCAAGAACAAAAAAGTAGTTTGGACCAAGTTTTTCAGGCTGACTTCCTTCACCCTTTTGCTAAGCTCTGAAGCAAGACAGGATCTGGTATTACATGTACCATTCAGATCTAAGTAATTCCATAAAGTCAATGCGAAATAAATATATTGATGCTAGGAAGCTTGCTGCAAAACTCACACCATGACAATTTCTGGGTGTTCTTGCTGCAAAGCAGCTGCAGCATTGCAGACCTCATTCTAGTATCAGGTAAATTGACCATAACTAATTTAGTTCTTATGCTAACTCTTCCAACTAATTCACAGGGATAGAAAAGTAACATAACTCAAACAGGGAGTTTGTTGGCAGGGTCTTCTGTTCAACTGTAAAGGAGCAATATTCACATTAATGGAATTTTATAACAAAGACATTTGCTTACACAGCTGACAAAAATACAAAGGCAGATTTAAAATTACATTAAAGTTATGACAACAACAACAGCATAAAACAAACACAAGAGAACGGGACACTCAAGACTTCAACTCCACTGTGGGATTCAGCAACGTAGTACACTGTGAACAAGGTTCTGATGGGATGAAGGGACAGCTCTAGAAAAACCTTCTAGCAGTGATCTTCATGGCAAAATGGAAGGCACTAAACTGTAAATACGCACTTTTCCTAAAAGAACCATAACTCTCTTCAGAGAGGAGACAGCAGCATTATGTCAGATGCCGTCAGCATGCAACTGGCTCTGCCTTGCGTTCACCACAGCATGAAGGCAGCACACAACCGGCATCAAACACATCTTAGGAGATAGATCCCCAAATTTCCTCTTTCTCCATTGCTTTTGTATTCAAGGACTGGTGAATGTACTATAAATGGCATAGCATTTCATCACTGTTTTCCTTTAGAGTCTCCAATTCAGCACCAGACAAACTGGCTGATTTGCAAAAACCTGCATGGATGCTTAGCAAGCATTTTTCTGAGATTGCTGGTAGTTAATCAGAACCAGAGGATAGTTATTGCCCTATATTGTATGTTTCTAAGCACATCTGATTAAGAGATTACAACCGAGGAGATTTTTTTAATATACCTCAACAGCATATACTGTATCCCATTGCCACAGCAAAGCCACAGAGAAGTGCTGTGGACATCACACAGCACACACCGACACAACCCTGAGTGAGGTCTTGGGCCAGCTACCTATGTCTTTTTTTAATAAACACTGATTATCTTAGGAGAAAGTTTTAAATGCACCTAAGATGTTGTTTGCAGGCAGCCATTACATTTTTATTTCCCCAGGCTTGTGGATTTAATCGGCTGTCACCCATGGACCTCATTAGATAGGGCACACAAACCTCCATCACACGGTTTCTGTTCTGTGACACCACTTTTGCAACCCAGAGCTTAGATAGTGCGTGAAGACTTGTCCAGGATTACTTAGGTCAGTTTTGCACCTGAGCCAGGGTACAGTTACAGTAGATATATCTCCAAAAGTGTCTAGAATGCTGGGCAAAACTTTTCCTAGGAGCTCTCCTGCTCCCAGACTTCCAGATTGCTAAATCTGTCTACTCAGTCTGGTCGGAGATTAATTTCCCTGGTCCATGTCGCCAAGTCCATCTCAGTCTCCACAACCACTTAGCCAAAAATTCAGAAGAAAACCAGAGTTAACAGAGAAGGCGGGGGGGGGGGCGGAGGCTCGGCTATGCGCCGCGGAAGGTGGTGTGCGGTTCGGGGGGGTGGGGGCCGTGGGGTGGGTGCCCAGAGCTCTGCAGCGACCTGAGCTGGGCAGTGCCAGGGGCTCAGCCA
>JANHFX010010459.1:10857-145007 GCA_027560015.1 Chloroceryle amazona
AAACTCCACACAACGACAAAAGCCAGAGTGAGGAGGCGGGGGGGGCGGGGGGTGGGGGGGGGGGGGGGGGGGGGGGGAGAGCACAGATTACATAGGAACTATAAATCATTGCCAAGATCCTTGCAATCACATAGTCTTCATCATTTCATCATCCTGACTCTGAGCTAGCCCTTGTTTTCAGATATGCTGGGAGCCTTCCTTGCCTTTGGTGTCATCGCCAGGTTCTTTTGGCAGGACTGGGTTTTGGCTCGATGCCAATGCATCATTCAGCCTTGAGATCAAGGCAGAACAAAATTTGGTTTTCTGCCATATAGGGCCATCCTGAAACAAAAACCCAAAACACACAGGCGTGATTTCTGACTTTTTCTAATCACGTGAAAATGAACAAAACTCCCACATAGATCCCACATGAGACTTCTTTGCTTATTAAGGAGTTTGCCTTTTGTTTTGCCTTTTCTAAACCTCTTTTCCTTTGTCACCAATGTCAATAGACTTGGGCCAAAAGCAACCAACTGTGAAATCCTTGCCAGTTTGGTTGGGTTTGTTTTGGGTTGTTATTTTGTGGGGTTTTTTTTGTTTGGTTGTGGGGTTTTTTGGTCTTTTTTTTTTTTTGGGGGAGGGGGGGTGGTGTGGTTTGTTTGTTTTGTTTTGTTGTTTGTTTGTTGTTTTAAAAACATTCTTGGGATGTTACCTTGTTAAGAGCAACATTCAGTCTTACTACAGCTAAAGAACAGCTGAACTGAAGGACTAGTGTTAAATGTGCAAGTATAATTCTTCCCAAGGATAACTCTTTCCCCTGCACCCCTCCAAGGAAGGATGTTCTAACATGTTACAATTTGAAGACAAAAAAAACATGTAAGTAACCCATTGGCACATTACACATTGGCATCGTCTGCCAATATGGAGAGAAGAAAAATCAGGTGAAAAAAGATAACAGACATGGTGTAGTAGACACCAAAATGATCCCTGCGATGCTGAGCCTCATGTGCCAGCAAGGCATAAAATGCACTGCTGCTTCTCATTCTCCCAGTTTGCAAGCCTGGAAATTAATCAAAAAATGAACTGAGAAAGGTCATTTAAAAAGTAACCATAAATTCTTTAAAAGACCTAAATAAACCTCCTGAAGCAGCAGCCAGAAACAGTAAGACACGCAGCTGCTTTATAGGGACATAAAACTGGAGAGGAGTAAGAGCAGAAGGTGTGAGATGGGGTCAGGATAAGCACCAGCAGGTGCTACTATTTGGTATTTAAAGAGTCCATTTTTAACTGTGCCACCGATAGAGCTCTTGTGCACTTGCGATAACCACAGCAGGCAGATTTCATCTGTGGGACTCCAGAAAACACTGGCCAGTCTGGAGGTCAGGGTTTAAGGGCTTCTCCAGTGCTGGGGAGTTCCCAGCAAAGGTCCCGAGTCCACTGCTTCCAAGCTGTGTCTCCCCAGGGGGCCATACACTCACTACTCCTTATTTCCTCTGTATCCAGCAATAAACCACTGCACAAAAATGCTGGGAACAAAACACTATCCACTTTTAGACATTTTTTATTAGGGCTGGTCAGATTTACTTGAACAAAGACCTTTACACTCCAAACACTGAACATTACATTTGAAACATCTCAGGTTGGACAACTGGGAATTTCTTACGGAAATGGCAGGCTGTGTAGTCCCAGGGAAGAAAAACTCCATTAAAAGCTGCCAAATCAGGCAAGTCAGAAAATGGAACTCTGGTCCCTTCTAGCCCAGACCACTATTCAGGTTATAAAAGCACATTTACTTCCAAAAAGTTTTGAGCAAAGTCTGATGGGTCCATGAAGTATTTAAGCTTAAACAAAGTGACAGATAAAGAGACTTGCAACTACACAAGCTTGAGGAGCTTTTGAAGGACTTATGTGAGTTTGTAACAGAAAGAAAGAAGAAAGCTTCATGGCTCAGAGGGATGACATCCACAGTTTTTCTGATCTCTCAAGTACAGGAAGACACAGCCTTTCAGAAGCAACCAAATCAGCATCTTAGTTTAACCTGTCAACCTGAACTACAAGGTTTTTAGTTTGACAAGTGGCAACGCTTTATTTGATTGACGTTACCTTTTACCATCTAATTTTGTCAGAACACAGATTAAATAAATCTTGACTCTATTTTGAGTTCATTGCAGCTAATGACTTTGGACTTAAGGGTCTGTTAACACTAAATGACTATCATCAGGCAACCAGGCTAAATTACCGCAGGAAGTAGAAGGTACCTTGAAAAAAGCAACTGCACTGCTTTATGCCAAGAAAACTGGACATCAATGAATATTGTTGGATGGTTCTCTGCAGCACCAGGTTTCTGGCCCAGACAAACATTTCTCATCTACACTATTTATCTCCTGCCAGTATAAATTCAGCCAAACTGGCTCCATCTAATTCTCACTCAATATGCCCTTGCAGAAACAAACACAGGAAAAAGCAGTCTTTATCAAGAAATAGTCCTGCATAACGCAGAGCAACTCTCCTTCTTGCTTGCTCTAAGTAATTATCTCACCATGTTAGATACTTACCTTTTATCATCAAGTTTAGAGGCACTGCTTATGGAGGAAGGACTGATGAAATAATGACTGTAACTTAACAGATACCTAA
This sequence comes from Chloroceryle amazona, assembly GCA_027560015.1. Classification (NCBI taxonomy): domain Eukaryota; kingdom Metazoa; phylum Chordata; class Aves; order Coraciiformes; family Cerylidae; genus Chloroceryle; species Chloroceryle amazona. The sequence continues at coordinate 13,471 of JANHFX010010459.1, forward strand.
CGGATTCTCAAGGACGGCCCAAATCAGTTGGCGTTTGCTGGAAGCTCTGGGTCTTTGAAAGATAGCACAAAACATGGCTGCAGTCATGACAAGAGGAACTTTGCCTTTTTTATTATTTTTTTTTCTTCTCACCAAGATGCAGTTTATATCCACAGCTCTTAAAAGAAGTTAAAAATTGTGCAGATCAGGAGACAGGCACAGCATGTTTTGCTCTCTGCGGACTTAGAGTTCTGACTGCAGTTGGACAGACAGCACAACACATACTATGCCAATAGAGACATTCAAAAATTAAGAAACGTGATTCCACTATGCACAAACGTGGAAAAGCTCAATCAATGTCTAAGACACATCTTCAGGACATTGGTTTAAACTGCATCTCAGTATTTACAAAATACTAAATGGAAGTTAAGGTTTCAATCGCTTGCAAACCCAGACAGTATGTGACCATAGGAGCATGGGAAAGATGTGAAGTATGAAGGCTGAGCTTTAGGTGAGATGTCAAAAGTGTTCCTCTCCACAGCTCAGCTAAGATTTTCAGAGTCTGAATCCCTAGATTCTGAGAAATGAGAAAATACTGAAGCCTTGTTCATGCTAGTAAATAGCATGGTATTTATTTCTATTATACTTTATTAAATAGACTCTCACAACCAAGTGGTTTCCATCATAAAAGAAAGTGACAAATGAATCCCTTGGGGATAAGAAATTCAGCCACAAGAACAGGTAAACACAAACTGCAAATTAAATAAAATTACTTCCTCCTTCTCTTTTAGGTATAATTTACTTTTAAAGTGTAAACAAAATAAATTAGATTAGTCTTGGGTTTTACCACCTTTGTCTTGTGAAATCCTCCCAGAGCAGGCAGATGTGGCAGCACAGCAATAATCTTACACATGGTGACATACCTTTGTCTTCCTCCTTCAATTACCCCACAGCTGAGATCATGCCAAGGATTTCAGGACTGCTCCATTTTTTTTTGAAACCCAGCAGTGACCCAATGCTTCACTGGGCACTTCAGTCAAAGAGTTAGTACTTACATCACCTGTAGTGTCAGCACATTTTAATCAATTAAAACACGTTCTGCGGTTTTGTAACTGAGATCACTCCTCCCAGAGAAGTTTTCTGCTTGATAACTTTGCCTCCCCTCTCCAGTGCTGTGCTTTACCAGTGCTCCGACTGTGAGGTTAGCAGTGAAATTGTTAGTTAAGTGGATGCGATACATTCTGGGATGTGTTGCTGCTTCCCTTTGTGGAAAGGCAAACATGACTTTTCTTTTTTTTCTTCTACTGGAATAATACTGGAAGGCTTTCTGAAAAATCTTACAGCAATTAAGCTAATTCACTCCTGCCAAGCAGATGCCAGAAATTAAAACTTGCAAGAATGACAGACTTACATGATAGCTAAAGACAGAAGAAAAATGCAAAATCCAAGATTATAATTCTTTTGCCTGTATAGAAGTGATTGTAATTATTGTTTGGTTCTCAACTATTCTGGGGCGGGCACCCAGGAAAGATATCTACCAAGACATTTCGATTCATTTAGGCACCCTGCTCAAAGAGGTAATAAACTCTGGACTAAAAATACCACTGACATTTCAGTATTAATAAAGACGTGTGCTCGAAGTATCACTGTAGTGATCCTTCTGCAACAGCTTTGCAATGTGTCTGTTGACTGCTGGCTCGCCTGGTCCAAAAGCCTCTACATTAGTTATGTTCAGGATCATGAGAAATTAATAACTGGTGTAAGGAATGAAAAGTGGCTGCTAACAAGCTCAAGATTACTTAGGGTTCAACATTGTAAATCAAAGTAAGAGAAAGCAAAGATCCCAGTCCTATCTGGCATTTAAAACTACCTTCAAACACATTTATATTTTATTCAGCTTTCTCTGAGCTTAAAGGAAGCATTTGGGGGACACTACAGAAACAACAGTAGAGTTTATAGAACATATAGCATCTATATAGTTGTATATAGAATATAGTACTTAAACACTACATGCAGCTATAGCGCCTACTAAAAAAAAAAAAAACTAAAAATCCTCCCCTAACAGTTACACTGAGTCTTCTTAGTATTGCCCAGTACTCAGCAAATACCAAATATAAAGATACCCATCCTCACCAGACCTGTCTCCAAAACTCCCCAGTTTGCATGCACACAAAAATGGCAAATGTATTTTCACAAGTTTTCATCTACAAGGTGAGCACATCCAGAAGAGAACAAGCCAGACCCACCCATGAGGGTGCACCTTGCAGTGCATCTTGGCACAAAGCATCTCCTCTCAAGGTGATGCCAAACGGCTGGAGGTTAAACCCGGACACTTCAAAGAATAAATCTCCCTCCTCCCATCCCAGACACAAGCACACGGGCTATGGTAATTGGTAGGAAATAATCAACATGAAGCTTGACACTGCCACTGTCAGAGCATCACTTCTGTGTACAACGGCACATTAATGAAGAAGCCCCTGGTCTTAATGCAGAGTGAAGACTTTCTAGAGCAGGGCTGACAAAAGTGTATTTATTCACTGCTGCCTGATTTTCATCTCTATATTTTGCAAATTCTTTGTAATTATGTACACGGGTTGGTTTCAGCTGTATTGCCCTCTCCCATAGTTGTGAGCATATTAATAAAAATAAGTAAGCCTGGCTTGCTAAAGGAGCTTTAAAGAGGTAGATGTCCAATTAAACTCCCAGGCTCCTTTGAAAATCCTAGCATTTTTCACTGTCAGATGCCATTAGAATAAGAAAGGTCACAGCCAAAGAAGGATCTCTTGTAATTCCCCGTGAAGAACGCGGTCCGCAAGCAGACAGAATTAGGAGATGCAGCATTGAATGCTTCCCAACACATATTCAAAGTTTGCTTTGGAGAAAAAAAAAAAAAAAACAAAACAAAACTCTACTGCTAAATTTATTTCAGCTACAGTTAGGTGAAAAGAACAACACGTTTGGAAACCGTTGCCTAAATATTCTTCAAAGACAGCCCAGCACAGGTCGCGACTTTAACTCTCACCTTAATAAGCAGAAAGACAGGACCAGTTCAGCAACTCTCCGCATGGCACACACTCAACAACCAGGATGATAAATTTTGATGGAAACAGAGTCAGGAAGACAGATGTTTTGTGTTTTAACAACTCCAAGAAATGCTTCATGCAACCTGATCAACAAAGCCCGATGGGCTGTTTTTATAGTGTGGAGATATCTAGAAGGTTAAGTGAGAAAATTAGCTTTAGAAATATTACTTATGGGTGTACTGTCACAGAGCAGTCGCCGAGGAGGATTATACTACACCAAACAAACAAAATAAGCACCAGGAGAGAATCCCATTAACAATTGAAAACCCACGGCCTTGTTGTGGCTCCCATTTGCATATATTACAATTGCACAACGTTTAAAAACTGCAAATTGGATTTTGTTTTCCCCTGGCTACCTGCCCATATTTCTTTAAATTGATTTATTAATGTCCACTGTTGCTTTGCAGTTTTATCCTTTTAGCAATAATAGATGTAATATATCACAAAAACAAATTTTTAAGAGTACATCATTAGAGTGATGTAGCACTGGTAATAAACCCCTTCACACTTGGATGAACTTAAATCAGTTTCTCTTTATTGATTTTTGGTCATAACATAATTTTAAAGTTCAACTCAGTTAATAAAAAAAAGATTTGCTCTGCTGTTGTGTGTAAAACACTTGTGCTGTAAGTTTTCACGTCGTTTGTTGCAAAGGTTCTTACAGATTTATACGGTCCCTCCAACAGTGGCTCATCATTATATAGCCTGTCTTATCTCCTCTGCTGACCTGCATTTATCTGCCTATCTTTATAGCCACACGACTTAGTGCACAATAGATCTTTACTCTGCAGCCATCTATCCAAACATACAGTTATTTTATCCTCCCAGCAGCACTTTGAGTAATGGTCATTTGCATTTTACCCAACTCTCTTACTTTACAGAGTGTTCAGTGTTGACAAAACCATTTGCACAACCATGCTTTTTATTTTCTTCCAGCAGAAGAACAGTAATTCACCTCTTCCACTTAGCTTTTTCAACAATGCATGTTTAAAAAACTAGCAGAATATTTGCATGCTTGTTTTATGGTTTTGTTCTTTTTTAAATGCACTTTTTCATCTTCAAGAAGTACAGAGCCAGCCAGACAGAATGAGTTAAACATGGCCAAGCTTTGGGATTTATTGGTTGAAACTGCTGGATAAGGAAGCATATGATTTAGGTGGGTATATAACCACCATTCTCTGCTTTTCTTGCCCCCCTGAATAGGTGTAATGATTATGGCACAGACTGAAGATGTGGCTTCATTATCATCACAGTCTCCAAAGGACAGTGTAGATGCTCCCACTCATTTGGTCTACATCACATGAAGACCACAGAGAAAGGCAGAGGTCAAACCCAAGGAGCAGGGTGAAATTACCCCAGGCTGAGATGCCCCACATCTGAAGAACATGAACTGCTCAAACGCTTACAATTCTATAGGACTTGTCAAATAATTTTAGAAATAAGACATGAAAACCTAACCATGAGACAGTGGGCTACCTGAATCTACCTCACCCTACTTTTTAGGCCACTGTTTCTCAAGAAATCAGGGAGTTAACTGCCTGGCTTGGGAGCTTTAGAAAAGAACTGTGCTTTCATCCAGCATTTGTGCAGGACCCAGCCCGTCACAGTCTCAAATCATGACAAACCACTGCAATAATACAATTAATTGGGCAGTGGCAACTCTGGGGAAAAAAAAAAAAAAAGTGGTTTGTTTTGCTCTTCCTCCCACCCCAACTCAGCAGCAGCTGGGATCTCTTGCATGGGGGTCTTGGCCGCCTCCCAGAGCCTACTAACGCTGGAAAAGCAACCTTCAAGCCTGGGTGTTGCACAAAATACTACTCAAACATTTTATTTAATTGCTTTTCATTTTCTCTGTGTAACAGATCACAGAACACCTCCATAACTGTCTCCTACACCCATAAAAAGAGGGTGACTGGTCCTGGAAAAGTTTCTAAAATTGGTAAAGGCTTGTAAATTATGTTGTGGTTGGGAAGATAGGTCAGACTATGACCTCAGATCAGTTCTAATTTGCTGTGCTACAAATGTACCCATCCAATGGCTTACAGAATCCAGCACTTGTCCAACAGATCTTTATGTATTGGCTCACTTCAGAAACTTCATAGTCAACAAAAATGCAACCACTTGAAACTGGTGGCCCATAAGGATACTTTAAAACTAATAAAGAGAACTATTTGCTTATATGCCAGATGGAGAAGTAGTTACATATACATTTATTCGACAAGAAACTCGGGGCTAGTGCGTTATATTATTTCAGATTTTCTTTCGCTTAAAGCACTGCTTGTGTATGGTCTTAGTAAAACCATGCCCATGCACCCAGACACTCAGAACAGCTGCAGGTGGGACTCAGATCTGTGCCAGTGACACAAAGGGAAACTTTGTGACAGCAAAATGGGTTGTTATGACTAACTTGCCTTGACTGGTTAAACAAAGAAAAGGAAAAAGGGAAGAGAGGTTTGAAGTTTTATCACTAATTCCCACTCTGTGCTTTTTTTTTTTTTTTTAATGGATTTGAGATTTACTCCTCTCTAGCTTTGTCTTAGAAGATTTGCATCAACAGTTACTAAAAAGAAAAAAATTAATCCTCTACCTGACGTACATTGTGCAACATGAATAAGCAGTTAAGATTCAGCCTTACAAAAGAAATACATAATGTGCCGACTCGGCACGCAAGCGATTTCCCGAAAGTGGAGCGGTGTGCATTCCAACCCTCGGGTGCAGCAGCACACAAAGCTGTAGGCACTGGCATGGCCAAGAGCCTCGCTCCTTCTCTTTCAGCTCTATTACAAGTAAGCTGCTAATAAGGAAATCCATAACCTTTTTACAACAGATGCTGCAAAACAGTCTCTCTCAACACGTAATGGTGTATTGATTTTTAATTTCAAAATATGCAAACATGACATTTGCAATAGTGACTCCATACACACAAAAGCTGTATTTTTGGACTTTTCAATCCTTATCGTATTTTGTAAGCATTTGCCATCAATAAGGAGGCAAAAGAAACCTAACCGCAAGGGGCTGCTTGCCTGTAAAACCAGTATACCTATGGATTTTTCTCTGAATAAAAATTCTCCCTTGAAAAGCTCATGTCAACAGCTGCCTGTAATGAACTTGTCAAACCCCAAGGTTAATTTAATGCTCAAGTGATAGAGGTATTTTAGATGGGGCAGTAGCTCTACTCTGACCACTCCACATTTCCTGGTATAAGAGTAAACCCACTAGCCCAGCTCAGGCTGCCCCCTCCTTTGCTGGACACACGCCTCTCTTTCCTTCCTTTGAAAGCGGCCGCTGGAAATGACAAAACAGATTCATCCTTCCTGATGTAGCGTCTGGCTACACTAGAGAGGCAAGTATTTAAATAACTTTTTGAGTTCCTTTACAAATTAAATTACTGAGCCCCTCTTCTTTTCCTCAGATACATACAAATTTTAATTATGATGGCAAAACCAGCTCTGCCCTATGGACAAATGGAAAAAAATAACCATAGGATGCATCTCCAGCTGGGATAAAATAGCATGGGTTTACTTACTTCAGCAGTGCCATTGATTTACACCACTTGAGACTCTGGCCCTACATTTATTTTTTAATTTATTCTTAATGTACTTAAAATATCTTCTTGGAATCAGTGTCCTGTAATAAAACAGCATCCCAAGAGTGCACACACTGAATGTGAAGAAAAAAAAAATACATCTTGCATCGACTTATGTTAGGTTCATAATAATTCTCTTAATTATGAAGCAATTCAAAAGGAAAAAAAAAAAAGCTGAATATTTCTTGGTATGTACCCTATAATCTTACAACATATTTAGAATAGGAAATCAAAGCTACGCTAAACTACCAATTGTGTCAGCAAAAACAGCCTTTCATGGCAAAATGACAATTTTCTGTCTTTGAAAGCTGCCTTTTCCAGTTCAAAAAAAAATCAAGCAGGAATGAAAAGTGGTTTGCCCTTTTGTTATGCAAACCAGCAAAAATACATTCCTCCCTGCAAGACTTTTTCTAAATTAAATGTTGGTTTTTGTTTTGTTTTGTTTTTTTTTACTGTAAGTCTCTTAGAGATCAGTCATTTGGTAGCAAAAGATTAAAAAAAAAATTACTTAACTAGACAAAAGCAAATAATCAAGATGTCAACATTTTGAACAGCTACAGGTTTATCCAAATATTCAGTAAGTTTATTTTTACCTACTAAACACTCACTGTGTGCAATTTTGAGCCCACTGTGTAAAATAGCGTAAGTCCATCTGACTTTGGCCCAGCTTGTCTATTTGTAAGTCACAGACTTCTCTCCATAGTGCACATTTAAGATATTCTTTGAACACTACAAACTAAAAGGCATCAGCATGGCACAAGGAATTTAAAAGGACCATTATACAACCCAGTAAATCCATAATTCTAATCTGTGCCCCAATCTCCTGTGGCCCTACAAACATTTCAGTACATGCCTAAAGCCTTTCACAATTTTGCAGGGAATTTAGGTTTTTTTTTTTCATTCCCAACATAATCTGAGTTATTCTGTATGAGCAGAGACCCTCAGCCCACCCCCCCCCCAGACACAGGATCCTCAACAGGGGCTGCAGGAAGACGTTTTGGTAGGACAAGTTTCTCAAAGCATACCCTGTATGCAAGAAGTAAATGGGACATCCAGGTATTCATCCTGTGCAACTAATACTGCATTAGGCTCCTGTAAGACCTGAGCAATGCCACTTCTACCCGACTCATTAGTTGGTGACAACAGAGCAACTTGATAAAGCCAAGGCTGTAGGTATAAATAAAAATAAAATGACCTGAAATTTCTAGCTCAGCACAAGAGGGCATAAAAACAGTAGAGAACAGAGATCCAAGCGTTAGCTTCTGCCTGAGGAATAATAAGAAAAGGCAAAATCAGAACTCAAATCTTGCTGGTCTGCCAGGGTCCCAGCAAATAGCTTTAAGGGGCCAATTAAAGCCCAGCGGTGGGCAGTGGGAGAGGCAGCGACTGTGGCGAGCACGCTGCTGGCCGGAGGCGGGTAAGGAAAGGCAGCAGTGATAGATAACCCACCCACACCTGCTTTGGATAAGATGTAAAGCCATTAACAAAGCAGCAGGTCTAGAGGGTTCCCCCTCTCACACTATGTACTAATGGATTGAAAGCAAAGCACCGGGCTCTTCCCTTCTCTTCCCACGAAGAGTTTAAAGTTACACCAAAGTGCTGTTCTTGGGGAAGTCGTAACCTTCTGCGCTTTATCGCGGGCCAGTGGGTTTGCTACCACCGCTGGCTGCCTTGTGCCGGCAACGCTTCCATGCTCAGTGGGCAAAGCAGGAAGGCAGTAAGCTTTGTGTCTAGCTCTGTGTGGGTCCCCTGTGGCTTAATTCAGGGACAGGAAGGTCAGGCCCTAATAAAAGGAGGTATTTTTCTTTGAGTGACATTTATTCCTCTCCTCTATCACCATTTAATGAAGCACAACTGAGACTGTGAGGCATTACATGGGTCCCGAGTGCATGCTATGTCTGAACTGCAGGAAACTATAAGGAACAGCAATATCACTGCCTCACGATAGTCTCTGCTCCTCAGCTTCCCAACAGGGTGGGCATGTGAGCTTTGTCTATTCTGCCAGCTGTGCTTCAAGAGTCAAACACTGGGAATGCCAGAGGAGCAGACAACAAAGGAAAAAGAAAAGCAGCTTCAGGTGGTTGTGTCAATAAGTGAATTCCGAGTTTAATTATTTGCTGAAAACTGTTACTCTGGAGGGAAAGAGTCACATTAAGGAAAATACTGCTACCCCACAACTGCAGAAGTGATCTTTAGCATCCTTTTGCATTTATTAAAAAAAAAATAATAATCTTCATTGAGCATAAGTGAAAATAAGGCTGGCAACCCCAGATTGAGTGGTGGTTTCTACTGGGGAAAAGCCATAGTGAGACCAAAAACTCAGTTAAAAACCACCCAATGTCTATGACAAGTCATCAACACTGCGGGGGGGAGGGGAACAACAGAAAAACAAACACAAAATCCCCACTTCATTGATATCAAATTGAGAGGAGGAAAACCCACCAACATCTTTGTTCACACTAAAACCTCACAGCTTTACAAACCACAATCTCTCTCATGCCTGTCCCTGCTAGCTGGAGAGGACAGCAGCTCCACTGACCCTGTGTGGGCAATGCTGGCTGAGCCGTACTGGAAAGAATACCGCATTCAGAAGCTTGCTGCGTCACTCAAGCAAGCACTCAATTTTGCAGCAGTGCTTGTCAAAGACTCTAAGGTTCAAGAGCAGTTCATGGTGAGTATGGAGATAATCCAAGGCCATGTTCGCAATTGCAAGATAAGTCAGATCAAGGGCAAGAGAGCACTCTCCCTTCTATAAGTCTCTAGTTTGCCTGTGGTCTGCTTTTTCTCCCCAGAAAGCCCTTTTCCACTGCCCCTCCACTGATACCTTCCCCATACCCAAAGCAGCCCCAAACTTGGAGCTTTATCACCTCAGCCCCCAAGTTTGCGCAGGGTACTCAAGTACTTTGTTCCACAAACTCACGCTGTACACGTGAAAGTGCAAATTCTACAGCAGAAGGCAACTTCTGCTGTATCAGATGGTGTCACAAAAATTAAACTTGCTCCACTGTGTTTGAGCCATCTTAACCAACAGCAGTTTCCACAAGTCCCTGTTCTGCTGAATACCTTGAATTTAAAGAGGGAGATTTGCCGCCGATTGGATTATAACCTAAGTGAAAATTCATGCGTTTTAATGATAAAATCCATTATTAGGGGTAAAGATGAATGTATAGTCATAGGGCATATTAGTAACTAACTTCTAAATGGAGATTATTTCTCCAAATGAAAAGGCAGAAATAATCCTCTCTAAACCTGCTTCATTTTTAATAGTTGCTGCCAACAGCCAGATCTGCTTGCTTCCATTCCTGATATACCATAAAGCCTTATAGCTTGTAATATAGCCTCTGTGTATGCATTGCATCACTTAGCACAAAAGGAAAAAAAAAAAAACACAACACTAAATCCAAACCTGTAAAACTGGAAAATCATTTGTAAAAAACTGGTGATCAGGGAAGGTCCCAGACATCTGGGGAACGTCTGGTGTTGCTCCTAACATTAGGGAAGGGAGGACATTGGGAGTGCTGGGCAAGTCCCCTGGTACCCCATCCTGCTGGCATCCATCTCTAAGCAGTGAAGGACAATTAGAAAACGGGGTCAATATTGGGGCTGTCATGAGCAGCATGCCCGCTGATGCTGAGCACATCCTCTGCAAATCTGTAGGTGATATTATACCATGGAAGGTGACAACCTAAGAAACAGCTAGAACCCTACAGTAGAGGGACACTGATAAACATGAGAATGAAGACCATCAGAAGCCTAGGGGGAGCCGATAAGGAAAAGGGCCCATTTCTGCCTGGGGTGCGGATTAAAACCACGCACTGATCAGTGGAGCAATGGCATGGCCCTGCAGAGAAGGTCTGTAGGGCTACAAAGGGACACGAAGCTGTCTATGAGGCTCCCTGTGCTGGTGGAACAGAGGCAACCAGCTGCCCCCATCTTATCTTCCCAATGGGAAAGAGGATACCATCTTGTATGCAGAGATGTTCCTTGAATCATGGCAAGTGAACCCATTCTGGTGCTAGGCACTCCCTTGAAATGGGAGCTTTTACTGGGAGATCTCCAAAGGGGCCCCCGGTGGCACTTCTGTCATTCTGGAGCTCAAAAGCTCCAGGTAAAGGCTTTAACAGCACCTCTGCTAACTACTTATCTTTCTTACTCCAGGACTTATGCTCTCTATCACAGCCAGGCAATAGAACAAATACATCTGCTTTCTGTCAGGCAGTATCGAAGATATGAATAAAGCATTACAAGGCAATTTCAGGAATGCAGATCTTTGAACTGTGCTCTGACTTCCCATCACTACATCCCTAACCACAACTGCAGAAGGAAAAAATCCCTATTCCTTACACTGGGATTTTCTTTTGATGTTGACTAGAGATGGAAGAGATGGTACTCAGACCCTCTGGATTATTGGTCAGTATATAAAAAGAAAACCTCCTTATGAAAGATGCCTTCTACCTGAAGACTTGTGCCCAGTGGTGCAGGATAAATAGCAGCGAGCCTTACAGCAAGGAGCCACCGCGTACTTTGACATTGCGGTGTCAAAGCAACACCAAGTCAGATACAGTGGCTCCCTGCCAACCCGCTCCAGCTAAAGGCCACGCCACACCAGATGCATTATTACACTGATGAAGAGCTTCTATAAAGTAGAGAAAACCATCCATCACTTATTTCAATCTCTGTCAAAAAAGATTTACTCCTGCTAGCCTTTGTTCTCTTTCTTCCTGGCATTTCTTTTTCTTCCCTATATCCTTTTTCTTTTAGGCATTGTTTCCAGAAACATTGACTCACTGTCCTTAGGAGCATACACATTAAAGGGCTGAAACTTTAGTCCATCATATGCTCAGGAGAGCTCCAAGGTGGAAGCCCACAGATGGGAGTTACCTAAAATCAAATGCTGCTTTTGAGCACATCAGTCCGACTCATTCCTCCCTCCTTTCAGAGCTTCATCCTGCAAGAATGTTCATAGAAAAGTTCTACTCAGCGTAACAGGATGGCTCACAGAAGCAGCATCCTTGGATACTCATTTCTTATTTAGAATAGGTTTTCTTTAAGGTCTCAGTTCTGTAAACATTAGAAGCATGTGAGCAATACCCTTGATTTCTGGGAGCTACTCACATGCTTAAAGATGTACAAATGCCTCAGAGCTGGCAGGACCCAGGCGTGCGTAGGCATAGAGTTAGCTTTTAGAAGTACAGAAAACTGTTCAGTTAATAAATTACTTGTTAACTGATCCTCCACTTCCCAACATAACAACTCGAGTGTAAATAACATGGAAGAAAATGTGTGTTTAGAGTCCAGCCCTATAGAACCCCCATGAGGCACGAGGCACCCAGCCCAAGGCACAAGCAAATGTTTCATGCCAAAAAGGATCCCTCTTTAAATTTCCTCAATCACCTCGGTAACGAAAAGCACCCATCTAGAGATCTGCCATATTCCTGACAGCAAGTAATGTTATTTTTCTGCAGTAAATTCACAGAATCTTCACAAAAGAATTGTTTTTAAGGACTGCCTGCTGCATCTCTATATTTTGTTTGTGAGAGGAAAATAGCATTTGTCCTCAAACTGTACTCCGTGCAATACCTGTAGACATGCAAGAGAATGTATTTGCTAGTGTGAAGACACCTTTTTCAGTAAAGAGTTGCAGCATATTTTATACATAGCCTTGTTATAATTTTAATTTGACTACATCAGCATCCAAAACACCATGGAACAGACCTCCTCAGCATCATTTGTGTTATACACACATGTGCACATGCCCACACCCACATATATATAAAATAATAAAAGCTGGAGTTTTCCTTGGCTAGTTTTACACAGTTAATGTTTACATTTTCCTGACCTTCTCTGATTTTCTTTTTATCAAAGCTGAAATACTCATAAATCACACAGTTCCTGGAGTTTGGGTTTTAGGAATGCAAAACATCACAATCCCAGTTTTAAGGGGAAATAAAGCTCCTGCTGGAATTAGGGAGATCTGCAGATATCATCTGAATATCAGGCATGATGCTTTGGGATGCTAGAGTAGCAGTTTACACAATTTTGCACAGTTAATAAAGAGCTCACATGTGATCTTTTGGAAATAAACCTAAAATAAAAAAGCAACATGGTTGTTTAAAGTTACAGAAACTTTTATCTATACAGCGTCCAAACAGTCAGGATCTTTTCTGACCATGAACTGACAATGTCAGCTCTGCTCCTGCAATGGCAGGACCAGCACACCACCTTTCCTAGGAGCCAGATTCCCTGGCATGAAACAAAACAACGTGACTATCTCTAGCAGTCAATATTTTTCCAGATCTCCTTGACTAACATCAGCATCCTGCCTAAAATCCTACATTTCCAATGACAGCTTCAATCATCAGTAACAGCTCATGGCAAATTCCCTTTTGTGGGAAATAATCCACCCTGTTTTTAATGGCAGTTTTGACAAGATGAAAGCTTTTCCTGAAGGAAGGGAGTGGTGGGAAAAAAAGGGCCCCACCAGCACCCTTCATCTAAAAATAAAATCATACACCAGCCATTGGGGGAAACGATAACAAAATGCTATTGAGATTAAAGCTATGAACTCTTCGAGACACTGATTTCCTGCCAGAAAGCTGGGAAAGAGCACAGTGCGGCATTATTTAGCCATTTGCTGATCTTCTGAGCATGCAGGGCAGCACTGGAGCACTCGGACCACAGGGTATGAGTCCTCCATTACCTTCCAATTTTGACCACTGCAGAGGAAACAGACCTACATATCTGACCTCTGCAAAGAGCAGGGGCTTGCCCCCCTCCAATTCTTGACTAATGTCAGTTCCCATGGATGACTTTGTTCCCATCACCTGAAGGGCCAGAACCTTGCTTCTCTCATTTCTTTGATTAAATAAAATGCCACTTAAGGATAATAAAATCTTACTGGAGCGCACAGTGTCAGTGCCTGGTTACCAAGTATAAGAAGATAATATTCAGCCTTAAATAGCCAATCTCAGTTCATAAAAAGCATTGCCAACAATAACCAGAAAATTAAGTTTAGATTTTAGAGCAAGTATTCTTGGCAATTATTTGTGGTAATTGTCTCAAGCTGCTATGATTTCATAAACAAGAAAGTCTCATGCGGAGCTAGACATAACACTTTTTTTTTAATACCACTCATACAGTGTGCAGTGTGAAGAATTACAAAGAACCTGAGGGCTAACCTAGGCAGAGATAATACTATGATGTTGGAATAGCAAAATATCTGCATTTAATCTCAACATCTTTTTTTGGAAGCTACACAAAATACTCCAGTAACGAACCCTAAGAGCACGAGAATTTTCTTTGCTGGCGGGGTCTGGCAGACCTAAGCAATGGCACAATTGCACAAACTTCTCATAAATAAGTAAAATAAATTTGTAGGCATAAAAACTGTGCAAAAGATCTCATCTATCGGTGGTATACATGGTCCACCCATACTCCTGACAGCTGAAACCACAACGAGGGACTAATAACCATAGAGCAGCAGCACGCAAATCTCTCTTGCTTCTCCTGCAGCTCCATTTCCTCTCTTTAATCCTGCGGTTTGGCTTATCTGCTGAAGCAGAGCATCCAGGAAGTTTCCTATGCCAACTACTAATGACTGGAAGAGCTGGGGTGCCTTGCCCTGCAGTCCCAGAGCCACTGGCAAGGCAAGATGCAGCAGCTGGAGAGCTGCACTGACTCTCTTGGGAACACAGCTAGCACTCACACAACTCTAGGATCTGCCTTGCCACCATGGTCACAGGACCTGGCGTGGCCTGAAGATCACACAAGACAGCTGCTGGGGGGAGAATACAGACTGTCCTTCCCCACCACAATGCAGACAAAGATAACTTAACCTAACACGATCTCCTCCTCTGCTTCACCACCTATCTTCCATTTAGCTCCTTCATAAAAATAAAGGAGGTAGCATTGCACACAAAGTCCTTCAGCTGCTTACCAAGTCCCCAAAGGAGCAGGTATTTTTCCACACATCTTTAAAGTAATGCTAATTACATTATACACAGTGGCAAATATACACAGGGGACAACAGTATTTCTTTTAATTAAGTATTACTATTGCCTGCACTGTCTCTCATCCTCATTCTCATCAAAGGAGAAGGAAGTAAGATACCCTCACAGCTTGTCAAATGATGGTAGCAGATGAACCTCTGGCTCTGAGCCACTCCAGGTACCCACCCCTACCCAACAGTGGGCACTGATATCTACACTTCTGGTTTCAAGAGTTTTTTGTCCCGTAATAAAACCTAAAAAACCACCATGTAATCCTGAAAACTTTCCTAGGAATGGTTGGTTGTAAGATCACAGTGCTGAAGAGGGACAATCTTCCACCCAGTGCCTCTTATCTATCACAACTCATGAATGCAACCACCTTAACAAGATACACACCAAGTTCACCGCTGACACCCCCCTCTCCTCTCAGCACTCATTCAGCTGATGGTGCCTTTAAACTGTAAGCATATTTACTTAGCAGCATTAAGTTGTAAACACAACTTAAAGGATGTTTAACACAGTTAATAACTAAATACTACAAATCCCACAGTGAATGTACACAGTCATATATAAATTATACATCATCATGAAAGTTTATTTATACATGCACATATACAAACAAATTTGGGGGGGAATTACTCTTGTAATTACCTTATAAAACTTCATAATATCTCTTCTCCATCATTGTTTCTTTAAATGTATTAAATCAAACACCATCAACAGGTCATAAAGATGAGTTATACAGCCAAATTAAAGTTAATTTTATTAAAAAAGTAGTAATTCAGAATAGTTTCTCAGTTTTAATGTAATTTCTGAGCTTTCACAGTAGAGTCCAGTCCTGCTCAGAGGGAGAGTGGAAGACACATGTGTCCTGCCACATAGGATGGCAGAGCTGGGCTGGACCCTGGTCACCAGGTGTCAGCAGCAGGAAACCATTTTGCAGGAACATGCCTGAATGAAGATGGATCCCTCTGTCAGTACCATTTATAACTGACTACAGGAAACCAAAGCCAAGGGAAAGCTCTGTACAACCACTCACTCCTCCACAGAGACCTCAGGAAGAAAGCTCCAGGAGCTCCTCAGTCCACCCAGGGCACATGGGTGCAACTGGGCAGCTCTGTGAGGAAACGGTGACAATGAGGCTTGAAAGTTCAGATGGCACCCTGAGGCAGATATCAACACATGGGGGGACATTGTAGATACTCTGACATTTTGCCTGGCCTTGTCACTGACGGTGTCCTGTAGGTTCGGTGACACATTTACTAGCACTTGGTAAATGCCTGGGACACCTATTAGATACCTATCAGGTATCTAATAGGCAGCAGAAGCTTGTTTTAGCCTTTTGAGCCCCAAAATAAGATTTGCCTAAGGATGCTCCAAATCTCTGCACTACTCCCATTAGCTGTGGAGAGCAGGGAGCTTGTTTTAACAGTGAACATCTTGCATGGGGTCAACCCACTCCTTAACTGTATTTCAACTTCTCCCTTCCATATGCTGCAGTAATGACACAGAACAAGAACGTTCCTCTTCCACACTGAAAAGCTTGAAAAAAATATGTTCTTCATGCTATTTATTTGAAACAGTTTTTGTTTGGACTACAGCCATATCAAGGTGGGATGTTCAATTTAATCATCCCATTAAAAAAAAAAGTCTGGAAGATTAAAGGACCAAACCTAATTATCAGCCACGCTTGAGCTGAGCAGAACAAAGACTCTTCTTCCATGTAAAACACTGTCTGCTCTCTTTATTCAAGGTGTGTTGATGCAACAGATTCTGCACAAGTCTATTGGAGAGCTTCAGACCCAGATGAAAGGTACTGTAGGACTGATGATAATAGGCACCAGTGGGTGTGTTAGGCTCAATAAATGCAACACTGTATACCACACAAGGGACCCAAAAGATCTTAGAAAAAGAAACCAAAAAACAAAACCAAAAACCCAATGCAAAATTCTCCTAAAGCAGCCTATCCTCAGAGGACAGGCTGTGCATGGGTGGAGGAGTGCACATGCCACGGAGAATATAACTCACATCAAGTGTGTTTCTGCTTAGCAAAGAGACTGCTCGCACTGATTTTGTCCTAGCGCAATGTTCTTCAAACTAGTAGGAATACGTGGAACACAGAGAGAGTGCATCATCATTCCATCTTCAGTAGAATTATTCAAACAAATTAATATCAGTAGAAGTCAGTTTATATTTCTGTATTTCAAAAGGAAATAGTAGCTCATTTCTCTTCCTACTAACATAAAGGGAATCAAGCTTGCACATAACTTGGTTAGTGTCTCTCTGCCTCTGCGTGACAAACCCTAAGGTAGTCCATACAGCAAGCGCTGTCGGATCTCATTGATAGCAGGACAGAGGCAACTCATGAGGTGCTAGAACGCAAGCTGGTGCTCCAACTTTTCTCCTCGCTTGCAATATGCACGCGTGGTTTGCGGGCAGCAGAGCCTGTTACCGCAAGACAAATTCAGAGCTAAAAGGATATGGCAGCCCTCCACACTGTCGTCTGATTGCATTAGACTGAGCACAGCACAAGAAATAAATATTTAGACAGGGTAGATGGCACCCTGAACACATCAAAGTGTCAGTTCTGATCTCTGACAAGCAAAAAAGCACCCTCCTCTTTCTGTGCTCACGTGAAGCTCGCCACCTCTCGCCGTCTCATCCAGATGGTGTGCAGGCAGCACTCTTCTGTTGTGTTCCTAGACAGCTAAAAACCCCAGCCAATCTGCCATGTTATTTCTGTCTCCCTGCATCAGTTAATCTATCACTGCCAGTGCATCTACTGCAGCACACACTCCTTCTCCACTACCATTTACAATTCAAAAGGAAAGAAAAAAATTTCCAAGCCTTAAATTACAATTAGGCTTCAGCTGCACAGTAGGTAATTAAGAAATTTGGGAGCTTGCAACTTCCCAGGAGGTAGTGGACTTAATTAAAATTACAGCAGTTCATTTGAAGAGGGTGGTGTGACCCTCTTTCTGCCAGACTTCAGACCCATGGAAACCCCTCACTGGTAGCTATGTGAGCTCTGAGTATTAGGATAAATGTTTTCATATGTAAATTGAGCAAGCATTCCTCAGCACCCTGCCTACAGAGCTGCTTTATTGCTTCTCCCATGCAGTTGTGCCCAGCAAACAACAAAAGGCAACCTGTATTTATAGGGCACTGGCCTGACATTCAAGAAATCTGTGACCAAAATACTCAGCTGTGCCAAATGTCAGCAATGTGATGTGGGCAGGTCAAACACTGCTCTGTCTCACAGTTCCCCCATCAGGAAAAATGGAAACAATTTGTACTGCTCTCCCACTTAACCTATATAAAAGCATTAACTGTACAGAACAGGGATGGACACTAATTACACAGAAGCACAGCAGCAAACGAGGCAGGCACCCTCTCCTCTTTGCCCGTGCCATCTCACACAAGGGAAAGAGCAAATAAAAACCATTGGACCAGGCAGGTGCTCCACCCTCTCCCTCCTGCTTCTCAGGTTGCCATAAAACCAATTCACAATGGACATTCCTGGTTAGTGTGCAGCACAGTCCCATCCCTGTCTGGGCTGTGCAGCCATCAGCTGCTCTACGGTCTGTTGTAGAACAGTACAGGGGCTTTGCAGTCACCTCTGTGCTTTGACATTTGACCCAATTACAGCTGCCGAGAGAAGAAAAAGTTAAGCTGCAATTTGTGACAGCAGAGCTTCTGATGGATTCAAACTAATTGCCCACCATTAGCTGTAATTGGTACACATGCTCCAATGGAGGCAGAGCCTGTATTTGTTTTAGAAGAAGCAACCACAGCTACAAGGGGTGAGGCAGCCACAAGCGTGTTCGCTATCCTAACATTAGTCAGGGCAAGGACAGCATCCTCAAGGATGCTACATCAGTGCCAGCCATGTTCCTCCTTCGCTCACTCTGGAGGGCTTCATCACCCAACAGCAGAAGATGAAGCGCTAAGTTGTGTCTCTTAAAAATATCAACTGTGACAGGGAACCAAAAGGGTAAAGAGCTAAACCCACTGTCCTGCAATGCGGGTGAAGCCCAGAGCACTATAAAGCAGTGGATCGCCCAGGAAGGCATCACAGAAAGGTCGCCAAGCGACCAGGCGATGTCTTGTGCTACATGGGGTATTAAGAAGATGCAATCAAAAAATCCCAAGCTGCAAAGGAGGCTAACGAGGCACGTGGGCAAGGGCTTTCAGGAGGCATCCTGCCTGCTTGAAAATGACACAGCCTGAAATAGAAGTTGACAGCACAAAGGGAGGAAAAATGATCACAGTGACACAACCTGAGGTTGTGGCTGCCCAGCTCCTGTTCCGACATCTGAAAAAGCACTGGCCCACAACAGTGAACCAAGACAACTTAATTGCAGTTTCAAGATAATTACTATCGGTTGGCTGTTCTTCCTTCAGTACACATTAGCCCATCTGAGATATTTAAGTTCACATTTGCAGTCTCCCAGGCTCCCCAGAACCATCCCATTACAGCTTATCTAGAACAGGTTCATCTCAAAAAACACAGCAAAACAACAGGATCAGCCAGTGCTGAAAACAGCAGAATGATGGTACCCAGCATCCAGAAAAATCTCTTTTACACAGCTTTTGACCATCACTCAACTTTCCTGGCAACTGTTCAGCTCAGCTACTGCTATACAAGAGGCCAAAAAGATTCCAATCATTAAGAATTGTTCCAAGCATCAGGAAATAAACAACAAAACAGCCACCCCAACAGCAACATGATTTGGAAACGTGCAGGAAAACTGTAACAGAAGCAGGGTGTTCTCCTAAATTAACAATGATGGATTCCTGCAACTTGTAGAGCTGACTGCGGAAACCCAACAGCTCACATTGGTTCCCAGCAGCAGCCGTATGACACAGTATTTTCCCTTCAGGGAAAACACAAAAATGTATAGAAGGTTGTGCATAAACTCATAACACAATAGTGGAAGAAACTGAAAGAAAAACATCCCATTTATGCTAATAAAACCATTGGAATGAAGCAGGTAGCTGCCAATTGCTCTGGTTAAAAAAGCTCCTATTAAATGTGGCAACTTTTCATTTGAAGTGGTTTAATTGCGACTATGTGAACTGGCACCTGAACTTCTGCAAGAATAAAGCCATTGATTTTACCAGTGTCTGTGCATGAGAAAGAAAAAAAAAAAACACAAAACAGTCAAACAACAAAATCCTCAGGTTTTCTTTATTTCAGTCTATTCCTACTCAACTAAGCACTTCACAAGTGTTTCAGAGCACTGATGTCCTCTTCAGTCTTAATTACACCATTTGTTCACTGAAGTTCCGAAGAATTTTGGCGAGAATGCTTTTCCTGCACGGCATTCTGCTTTTGAAGGACACCGTCTGACAAAATCTTCCAGTAGCCCTCCGAGCCACAGCAAGGTGACATGATGCCACTTCACGAGGGGATGGTTTGATCCCACATTTGCATGCGCTTAACTCAAGTAAGATGTTTTCATGCTACGTTTCTCCTTACTGACTGAGCCCAAATCACAAAGCAAGTTGTCTGACAAGTCCCCATCTTCCATTTCAGTCTCCAAGCAGTTAATATGAAGCAATTTTAACAAAATTACAATGGAAAATCCAAAACATCCCCCAGGTACATCACTGACGCAGGGAACGTTCAAGGACGAATTTGACAAAACAGTGCAGCTCTGCTCAGTGTTCAGCTGTAGACCTCAATAGTTTCTAGCAGAACTATTGCAGGGCTGCTGGTGCAGGAGATTTCAAAGCTCCCAAACCAGAGGGAAGCCTGGATGAGTACCTGAGCAGAGGGCAAGGATTTCTTGCCTAAGGCCTGCTTGAGCCCTCCAGCCCTAGCTGCCTGGTTCATCCAGCTATTTGCCTCCTCTGAAGCACCAGAGTCAGTGTGCGTTCCCATAGGGCTACAAGCGCATTAAAGTGCAAGAGACAAATTACTAACTAGAACTACTCCTCCTTACCTGCTTACAATTAGGAGTTTGCTTTAGAGAGACAGAAAAAAAATGCTTTAAGCACAGCTATGACTGAGACCTAGTGATCAAAATCCCTAAAATGTGAGGACAGACTAGTGAGACAGAAATGCAAAACCTGGTCAGGGGCTCATTTACAAGGATGCTTACTTCAAATCACCGGTGGCCCCAATTAGCCTGCAGGCTGAGGAAATGTCTTCAGAGAGCAGATTTTTTTTTATCACCATCTCCAAAGAAACACGATTAAGAGAGTTCAGGATATCTTTGCCACAGTGGGAGCATCAAGTCAAACGTGAAATAAGCAGGGAAGGCAGGCAGATCATTTATTTCCCCCAAGAGACAACAAAGTATGCTGACAGGTTGATAAAATGACTAAAATCTGATTCTAGTAGCCACATGGCAGAGCCAAACAAATCCGATGCAAATCTCCTCAGCGTTTCCCACGTCTGTACAACAGGCAGAGCAACATCAGTGAGGATTAAATAAAGAAATAAACTCTCTGACACCACAGGAGTTAACATTGTAACATTTCAGAAGTCTTTGAAACTTCTTTCCCCATCCATGTCTTTAAAGCCAAAAATCCCTCCCTGAGAAGTAAACTCTGAAATACCACACATGAATTCACAGACTGTAGTAAATGACCACGCACAAAGTCACCGTAAAATACTGAATAAATACGCATCTCTGCAGAGGCAGATGTTTCATCGATCAGACTGAGCTTTCCCATGGCTCCACCTTCATGGTGATGAGCACAGAAGCACATCAGCGGAAGTCCTTACAGCCTGCTCAAATGGAGACAGAGCCCAGCCTCACCAGTAACCTGTGCTTCTCAGAAACAGGATTTCTACCCTGGTGCAGATTCTGACATTTACAGAGAGGCTTAGAGGAAGGTTACCCTCCTCTACCAACCACACTCAGTATTTGTTTGCCCTGTTAAGGCACTGGGATTTGGTCTCTATTTGCATCTGTACCACTGCCTGAGACACGGGTGCCAGCTGCATGCTGGTCTACAAGCCCCATCCAAACCATTCTGTTGGGCTGAACCACCTGATGTGGCTATGCCAGAACCCACAGTAGCAACCTGCCTCACTTGAGCAAACGGTTGGGACTCTGTGCCTCTGGGGTTTTTTTTGTTTGCCTCCTGACAAGCCCGCAACCTATTTGGGATGGAGATCAACTCTTCCTGCACAAGGAGCAGGAAGTACATCTCGTGGTACTCATGGCTTACTACCTGATTTCAGAATAACACGGTTTGAATTCTGTGTGTTTTTCTTACCAGATTCCCAAAACCCACACACAACTTGCTAAGGCAGCAGGTATGCAAAAGCTAGACAGACAGTGCAGTCTCTCCCAACCACCATTAGCCATTTGCAGGGCTTGGATCTGCAATGAAGAAGAAACCCAGCCACAAGCTTTCAGATTCCTGCTCCGCAAGGAGCAGCAAGTGTTTATTTAATTTTTAGCACAGATCCCTGCAGCAAGCACACCTTGTCAGAAAGAAACCCTTACAATGGAAGTCGCACGCTCGCTGTGCTGCAATGTGTGCTGTGAATGTGACACACACTCAATTTTCAAGGAACCAAATTGGTTGTGAAGGCTGAAAGCTAGGGCCTGCAGCTCAGCTGGAAGGGCTGGAGCTGAAGCACTCAGATGAGGAAGCCCATATGCATCTGAGGTTTCCTCAGAATACTCTAATTTTTCATAGTCAGACTGCTGGGCAAACTGGACACCGCTGCCTTCTGTGGAAGCTGCCAGGGGAGGCTGTGTACTTGGCCATTAACACAGCACGAGCAAAACAGCACCGGCTGGGCAAGAATCAAAGAAACACTATCTAAAATGGATTTTTCCCTTCGCTACCCCAAGCACCCTAGCAGCCATGCCCACCCCATCCCTGCTCTAAGGTATAAACAAAAGCGTCCTCCTTTTGGGCAGATGCAAAGCTGCAGGACAGGGCAAGAAAAACACATCCCCTGAGCTCTTCCTAACTAATCCCACTGAATCCTTCCCATTTCACCTCAGCCCCCTAAAAATCTGGACTATCCACCTGCTCAGTGCTCTGTGGCAACACAGCACACCACCAATAAAAAAAAAGAAAAACAAACCACCACATTTCAATTAACTTTTGATGACTTCTTGAAAACCATCTGTGTAATTTTGCAGCATTTCCTTTTAATCCCTCTGACAGAATTATGTTCATCTACCCAAAACACGACATTTGTTGTGACTATCACAAGACCTCATTTGGTGGACGTCATGGCCCATTACCTATTTTTAATAGCAGGCCAATGTCAGTGCTCTCCTCCAACAGTCAGGAGCAGCCCCAGTCCCGCAGCTGTCCCACAGCCCTTGCTCACCAGCACCAAGCAGCAGAGAGTATGGCAAGAGAGCTCATGCAAAAAGAATTTTCAGCGTTTTCATCCACTTTTGATGCATGCCGAGGAGCACACTGGGACCACGGCAGCCTGGCACGTATCTGAATATATGTGGAGCCCACTAAGCCTCACCAACATCCCTGTGGGAGGGTTGCAAGCAGGCAGCTTGCAAGCTGATGGTCACTAGCAGGGCAGCCCCCTCCCACACGTGCCAGCACAGGGTCTTGTCCCCGCTGCCCTGCTCTGAGGAGCTGGAGCACCCCTTTCCCTTCTTTGCCTTTTCCTTTTGTTTACAGAGCATTCAAGTTCTCCGAGGCTGTATTTGCACAGCCCTCGGCACTATGTGTCCCTGTAGCGCAAGTAATCTCGGCATACAAGTTGGAGAACAGGGCCGCCTCTGCTCTCTTCATCTCTCCTGAAAAGGCCTCACTTCCTGATTTAGCAGCACTATCTTTAAGGGGCCGCTTTTCATTTTTCAGTGTTCTGGTGGATTTTTGGTCCTTGCAAGAGACTACAAGCCAGACAATCATTTTTTGAAACCTTATTAATAGGGCAACTCCCCAGGACTGGTGCAACTGCTACTCCAGGAAGCATTTTGAGCATAGTTAAATGACGGCAAAAGCACCACTACTAAAATTCCAACCATCAGCTGACAGAAAGAGTTAAAAGACTCATGTGGGCTTCAGTGGGTTACACCTGTCCTCAGGCTCCCAGGCAGCTTTTCAGAGAGTGCCTGACACCCTCTGATCGGCCTCATGGTATCTCTGTTTGCCTGTCAGAATAAATATCAGGATGATTTTTTCAAGTGTCTGTCTCCTCCACTTGCATAATCACACAAGGGGCTAACCCACCAAAAAATCAAGCAGTAGTTGTTGCAGTGTGTAAAACTTTGAAATGCAGATTTCTTGGGAAAGTGAGAGGTGATAGGGATTTTTCTTTCTACAAATCCAAATGCTATCGGAATGGCATGTCATAAAAATCAGTGATAAAAAATTCATAACAACCCCTCTAGGCTAGAAGAGCGGCTGCTTATTGTATTTACTTAGCCACTGTCTGGGAGCCTGGAAGCCTGAATTCACACCAATCCACTCATTAACCATCTAGATCAACATTGTACAGATTAGGGTGAAATGCAGACAGCAGCACTGGATCTGCCTGCAGAGATCAAGGCACTGAGGAAACAAAAGCCCTCTGTGTTTGGGTTTTTTGCTTTAAACTCAACCTTCAGCAGCACCAGTAAGCATCTTGCTCCTCCTTGCTGTGTTCTCCCTCACCTGTTCCACCAGATTTTCCTAGCTCAGTCCCCTCTGATCAATAGCCTGAACCCCAGCCTGCAGGTGACAGTACTGGAGGCAGCTGAGGACATAACTGTGTGGCATGGCACAATGATTTTTCATGAATCCACGATCTCATTTATTCCATGGTGCTCTCACAGAAGAAACCACAACCAACATCCTCCTGACTTAGTTTACGGTGTTTCTCTTGCTAAAGGACTCCTAGCTCAGAGATGTGGACTGCAGGGTTTCCCCCGTGTATGTTTTCTCCATCTTAATGATCCTCCTATACAGAAAAGGTTAAAGCGAATCTCAGAGATACCAATTTCTCATAATCATGATCTGATAGGGAGAGATTATCACTCTGAAATGGCTCATTTAAAAGGAAGCAGCTAATAGCTATGCTTAAACCCTGGAAATACTTTCAGAATATACAGTATCCCTACAATAACAATGTGCTGGTTTGAGGGCTTTTTAATACAAAAACAACCCAACAAAACAAACCCAAACCCAAACCCAATAGCTTCAGTGTGAAACTACTCAGTTTGAGGCACAAAGGGTGTCAAGTGCTATGATTTTTATATTCATGGTCCCATGCTTTTCAAGTGTAATTTACTTCTCACTCACCCTCCCAACACACACACATGTTCTGCCTAGAAGACCACCACAGAAAGCATAAGGAAAACTACCTTGGCCAAGCTGCTTACACAGAGAAGAGTGAAGCTTCATACACCACCAAAGGATCTCCAGGACCCTGCTGTCACTACTTCGCACAGTAAGGAAACTCTTTGCAAACAGCAACCAGCATACTGTGGAAAGGGACCCCAAGTACTAAAAGCAGAGAAGGGTCAATGAAATAAGATGGATATATCAAGAGCATCTTTTCTCATGAAAAGGCCCAGTTTTGTTTGGTACCCTGTTGTATTCAAGGTGTTGAAACATCAACAACAAATGAATCTCTGAACTGCCCATGTGTCTGTCTAGTATTTCTAGCAGCTGCCACACCAGCCGGTTCACAAAGTAACTTTTGTGCAGGATCACCCACCTCCACAAGACTTGTGAGCCTCTGTTCCCACAGTGGCTCAACAGCTCAGTGCTTCAAGCACTGCTGTACCATTGCCACCAGCACAGCACAGAGCTGCATGTTCTCCTTTGGGTAACAAAGGCTCAGAAAGGCTTTGCAGCTTTCCCAAAATACCAGATCTGCCCCTCCAGCCTGCGGGCTGAGACCAGCTGAACACTGCAAACAAGGGCCAGGGCCAATCCTCAGCCATGCAGCACAACCAGCAGTGCTCTCTCCACCCACTGTGAGCTGGAGTATTTAAACATGCTGAGGACAGGGCACTTGATGCCCAAGACGCAGCATCAGCCCCCCCCTTACGCAACCTCCCTGCTGTGCATGTCTTTGCTGTGCCAGTGGAGAAAGGGAGCTGTTATGTCCCTTGCAGTAACAGCTACACACCCAATGTCAGGTTATGGCCTCTCATATGTCAGGCACACCACGTTCAAATACATGCAAGTTCTTTCTTAAAGAGCTTAAAGTCTCACTATAGGACTAATGGACTGTAAGGAAGACCTTGACAGGAAGGGATTAATCCCTTGAACAAAAATCTGCCACATCAGGCATTAGTATCAAAACCTGCAATACAGCCCAACAGAGACAATGCAACAGAAGTCTCTTGCCATAAAATTAAATAGATTGACGAATGCTTCAGAGAGCACAATAAAAGGGGAATGATAAACCAGGTTTCCTAGAAACCCATCTCAGAGGCTGGTGCTGACAGAAGCCTTTCACACAGTCACTTGGGAGCCCCGAGCTAAGCACCCTCCCAGGGGAGGCACCTCAGAGAGATGAATCCTCTCCACCTCTCCTTGGGAGGGAAGCTGGCAGCCCTGACCAGTTCTCGGCAAAGCCTTACCCGAGCGGGTCCTGTCCTCCCACGGGCTTTTGGGGAAGCTTGTGAGAGAGAAAAGGAGAATGCATACCACAAATAAACAAGGGCTTTGTTCCAGCCCTTCCTGCCACTCTCTCCTCCAACAAAATTTCTCTGAAAACCAGGAACAGCAGCTGTCCTGTCCTCTGGAGATGCTTAACAGCAACCTGTCTCTTTCCACAGGAAGCCAAAGCCTTTTGATTTGCAGAACTTTCTGGGTATAGGCTGAAATATTTTACAGGGAAGAGTTCTCCTTTTCCAGACTTGGATTTCTAAAATGCTCTAAGCATAAAAAAAAACACCCAAACAAACAAAACCACCAAAATAAAACTAAAAGATAATGACAACATTGCTATAAACTGCAACTGGAGAAAGAATAAGACTCTTGCCTCTCTCAAGTTCCCATCTCAGACACCACTCACACAACAGAGGAGCTGTTCTCAAGAACAGATGATCTACTCTTCCCACATGTTTCACAGCCTTCAAGCTAGTGATGGGCATCTAACATTGTCTGAAAGACCAGGAAAATGACAAGATGCATGGTAGGCAAGCACATCAGCTGCTTACCACGTAATAAAATTAAAGACCTCCACGTATTGCCAGAAGCAAAACCCCTATCTATCTGTTGGAGATTTCAGCCTCCAGATGATCCTCCTCCTCCTCTAATAGTATTTGTTTCCACATTTGTGCTTGTCCGAAGAGCTGTGAAACAGAACTCATTATCAAGATAAATGACCTAAAACACAAGCCTCCACAAGTGACAAAAGCAAAGGTTACACAGCACAGTACAGATCCCGAGATTCCAGTGCACAAAAGCAGATTAATCTACCACATAAAATAACCGGGTGGCAAACAAGGTCACAAGTTATTACACCTCTAGTGCAGAGGAAAAGTTGACTTGGGATCTTGCAAGCCAACTCACAAGAAGCACAGCTCTATGACATTTACAGCCACCCCAATCTGCACTATTAGCAGGGTGGATAAAAGCAGAGGAGACTGCTGCTGAAGTTTATATCCACCACGCTCCTGTTCAGCAGAGGCAGCATTTAGCCATCCCAGCACCAGGCTGTCTAAGTATGACCATGTGCTGCTCCGAGTCCCTGGTGTGCAGCTCCAAGAACTACAGACCTGCCTGCTCTTTGAACATCTCACTTTTTAAAAATCAAGCTGCTCATAGTTTTAGGAGAGCAGAGATACTATTGATTCAGCAACCTAGGATTTTTGAGCCACTTTTATTTGCCCTGAAAAAAAAATATTAAAAAACCCCAACAGTGATATCACCAGAAGAAAATAAGTTCTCCTAACTCTGCAACAAGGCAAACAGCAAGTAGAGTACAACATCAAGCTTTTTCAGTGTCTACAGTTCCCCTCCCCCCCACCATTTTCCTGCTCCCACAATGATATTTCAAGTCTGAAGATAACTGTCCAGCAACCTTCTATTTCCCCCTTGAGCCATCCCAAGCTATGCTTTTTGGTGGAGGCTAACACATCCTACTGCACAGGCTTCAACTCACTCTGCATTTGAAGAAGGGTATTTTCATTAGACACAGCAAAAGCCTGGTTTACCTTCAAGCTTTGGGTAAAGACTACTGTTAGGTTAAGGTGGTTCACACTTCCCCTGCCCTGGCTCACCATTCCTCAGCCATAAGAGGAAGGAAATAAACTCAAATCACCATTTATTTTATCTTACAAGTCAACGGAGCTCTAAATTGCCTTTAAATCTGAGGTCTAGTCTACCCTCCCCGCAGCAAACAGCCCTTCTTACAGTGTCTTGCAGGAGCTGGAGAGAAACCATGCTCCTGCTTACTTCTCCTACTCCTTACTCAAGGCCTCAGAAATTTCCTCACTGACTGCTCTTCCTGAGGACACCCAAGAGTAAATCATTACTTCTGCTACAGTTCTTCATTGCAGTTCACTGCTCTTCACATGAACCTTTGTGCTGAGGTCTCCCAGAGTTTGACAGCAGAGAGGAAAGCTGCTTGTGCCTTGCACCAGGTCTGTAACATGGTCAGCCTTGGAAACCAGGCACCCTTGACCTTGTTTCTTCCAGTAGCCTCCTCCCAGTGACAGGACTATGGACATGGAAGGCTCTCAGACAGTAAGGGAGATAAATAAAACCAGCAGCTGCAGCCAAAGGCACATACAAAGTCAGTACAACTTGCATGCTGCTTACGGGCTGATCTGTTAGAGGGCAGCTCTGGGGAGATGGACCTGTGAGTCGTAGTGGAAACAGGATGACCACGAGCCAGCAGTGTGCCCGTATGGCCAAGAAGGCCAATGGCATCCTGGGATGCACTAGGAAGAGCGTGGCCAGCGGGTTGAGGGAGGTTCTCCTCCCCATTTACTGTGCGCTGGTGAGGCCCCACCTGGAGTGCTGTATCCAGGTCTGGGCACCCCAGTTCTTCTCCTCTGTGCTGGTGAGGCTTCACCTGGAATATTGTGTCAGTTCTGGTTTCCACAGTTCAAAAAGATCAAGGAACTACTGGAGAGGGTTTGGCACAGGGCCGCTAGGAGATTAAGGGGCTGGAGAAGCTACCATATGAGGAAAGGTTGGGAGAGCTGGGTCTGTTTAGCTTGGAGAAGAGGAGTCTGAGAGGGGATCTTATCAATGTTTATAAATATTGAAAAGGTGGGTATCAGGAAGATTGGGACAGGGTCTTCTCAGTCACATCCAGTGACAGCATAAGGGGTAATGACCATAAACCAGAAAACAGGAGGTTTAACCTCAACATGAGGAAATACTACTTCCCTGTGAGGGTCACAGAGCACTGGAACAGGCTGCCTGGCAGGGTGGTGGAATCTCCATCTCTGGAGACTTTCAGAAGTCTCCCGGACACGTTCCTGTGTGATCTACTCTAGGTGATCCTGCTCAGGCAGAGGGGTTGAACTAGATGATCTTTAAAGGACCCTTCCAACACCTTCCATTTTGTGATTCTGTGACTTGCACATTCCAGTGAAGCAGATGTTCAGGTGAAATTAACTTGTGACCAGGGACAAGTCACTTCCTAAATTCTGTACCCAAACACAGAACAGGGCTATATTGTGAGGCAGTCACCCTCCACCTCCACCCCCACCCCGGGCATGGCTAGGGACAGCTATTTCCCCATGTTAAACTGCAGCATCCAGAGAGGGGGACCTCAGAGGACAGGTCTGCCCACCTTGACTAATTGCTACAAATGTCTGCACATTAAACATAAGCACATGCTCAGAGTGAGCAAGTCAAAGCCCTGATTTACCAGTTTAACAGGATGCTGCTGGGTAGGGCGGATGCAAGAGGTAAATACATGCTTACACGCATTTGGGGCTAGCAGGAGAAAGGGGATTCAGGCTGAACACCAGTGTCTGGGGAGTACCCACAAGGATCCTGGGCTGATCCCTGTCTACAGAGGGACACTGGGCTGGACAGACTCAGGATTGTCTGTAGAAGACAGTCCCTAAATCATGAAAAAAAAATGTTATTTTTATAGACATAACTCAGAACTTCTTTAGGTTTGGCTTTTTCCTCTGTCTGTGCCCTTACTTGGCCTGAAGGCAATGACATTCACTTGTTCAGGTCTTGAAGGAATTAGGTAAAGGCAAATCTTTTGGTTCGCTGGTTGTTCTAGTGAGTTGAAGCACCAATTATCACTGCTGTAACTCCATGCCTTTCCCTGCCAGGTCTAGTTATTAAAGATATTTTACACATTTGATGAAGGATTTCTTTCTCTCCCCCAGAAAAGATTAAATCCTCTTTGCAGCTCATGTCATTTTCATGTCTAATCTGTTCAATTCTGACCATCAGCTCTGACCAGCAGGCCCATTGTAGCTGAAACTCCTGGTCATAATACTCCAACTAAATACATTATTTACAATTTGGAATATTCAGATTTCAAACCCATGGCTTTCCTCAAGACTGTATTTCTTGCTTGTTTGGATACACACTATGACACACAGCTTCAGTTTATATTCTGCTACTTGCCATTTATGTTTTTCTTGCAAATTAAAAAAAAAGCATTAAGGAAAATGGTGTTCAGTCCTCTTGCCTCATACGTGATTAAAACATTGTCTAGAATAGTGCTAGGATGTGATTTTATTTGTTTTAATGAAAGAGTACTACTGAAGGTAATCCATAGCATGTATTCTGTTATTTTATTTCGCTTTACCCATGGTGCAGAATGGTCAATAGGGCAAAATGATGAGAAAAAACACCATAAAAACTATCTCCAAGGTAACCTGATCTAGCCTTCAGGGTAATACTCAGATGGTGCTTCCAGTCTAGGCATGGTAAAGGATTAAGAATGATTATTTTAAAGTATTTGATGGCAGAATGGAAGAAGAGTGTGTGTGTAGAAAGAACAGGTGTAAATAAACAAGGAAACATGACACATATAACAATACTCAAGTGGCAACTGAAGTCTACAAGAAAGCCAGAGAGGGTCTTTTTACAAAGACACGTAGTGATAGAACTAGGAGTAATGTCTTTAAACTCAGAGAGAGTAGATTTGGATTACATGTAGGAAGTTCTGCACTGTGAGTGTGGTGACACATTAGGACAGGTTGCCTAGAGAGACTGTGGATGCTTCATCCCTTTAAGCATTCAAGGCCATGATGGATGGGGCTTTAAGCAACGTGGTCCAGTGGGAGTTGTCTCTGCTTATGGCAGGGGGGTGGAACTAGAAGATCTTTAAGGTCCCTTCCAATCCAAAGCATTCTATGATTCTATAATGAATTGCCTCAAAGCACCTTCGCATCTGAACCATCATTTACTTCAACAGCCCCAAGTTCCTCTCCTTTCCCAAAGAAAGGATAGTGGTACCAGTTTTCGTCACACAAAGGTGTCTCCTTTAGTCTCCCAGACCAGAAGTCTGCTGGAGAAGACATTATCATGTCCAGATCTACCTGTCACATAAAAGCATCAAGTTATTCTGTAAGGTAACTGCAAAGGTTGTATCTTCAGGGAAAATAGTACTGCCTGACAGAAATAAAACAAAAAAGTCTGGCCACAGACTGACCGCTGCCAGCTGAAACCACCTAAAGAGTGAGTCATCCATTCTGGTCTTGTCCCGAGGGAAGCTGCAACAACAAGTATCTGCATTTAACTGGAACACAGTGTTCCAAATATGACAGCAGCAAGAAAGACTGGAGTCCTTTAATAAAAATTTAAATGTTGTTTGTTTTCAGGAATTACAACTCGGCCAAATAACTCCTAAGTTATTACAATTTTTTAAGCCCTGGAGGTTTTTATGGAGCTGTGGTACTGCAATAATTTTGATGTTTCATTAGTTTTGATAATTAGACATTTTACTAAGAAGCAGAAGCAACAGAAAATAACACCTGAAAATGTGAAGCTACCTTAAAATGTGTAATTCTTTCTAGAAAGAGAAGCAAAGCTGAAGTACAGAATATTCTGATGCATCCTTCAGAAATAAGCCACAAAACTTCCCCCAGAAATCCTGCAACACTGATGCTCCTGACAACCCTCCTGTGGGATTTCTAATGCCAGCCGACTGACAGATTCCATGGTTTCATGGTGGCAGTTTTCCTGTGGTTCAGTGGAGCACCCGACAAACAGGCAGCATGTGTGCAGAGCCTCAACAGGGCAAGTGCCATTCCCTCTACAGGGGAGGAGCTGCTGCTGCACCTCACTTTCAGATCTGGGAGAAGCCCAGCTCAGCACCCTCAGGTGAACACACATCTAAGGATCATCAATAATTCAAAAAGTAGAAATCAAGTGCCAGACTCTCTCCCTCACACACACAAACTACTCCCATCCACACAAAGAGCCTGATGTTTTCCACACATCAAAACCAACTTGGCAGCTACTGGGCTCATGCCATGTCTCATCACACACAATTGAGAAACACTGTAGCTTTACATTGCTTCCACTCCCACATGGTACTTTAAAAAAAAGAGACACTGAAAATCACCTTTCTCAGTAGATAATTTTCTTTAACAACCAGACCAAGGTCTATAAATTACAGAATCACTGTAAAAAGATCAATAGGTCCATCAAGGTAGGGGAGTGGGAGGTGGAGAACTTCTCCCAACATATTACCAATGTTCAGACAAATTAGCATCGCATGCTTCAGTAGAACTGGCATCCAAGAAGCAGAGTGGGACCCATTGATTTTGAAGCTCCTAGCCCAGCACAGGCTGGGTCACATCCACTTCTGGATTCATCTTTACACAGTGCAATGCCTTCTCAATGCAACAGGCAGAAGAAAAAATAAAAATAAAAAAACACACATATACTGGCACAATGAAATCAGTTGAAGCATTTGTGTAGCAGTATCACAACTTATTCTGGAAGGTTTGCAAAGGGCTAAACGTCAGAGACACCTCTGATAAGAAAATTATATTCAAATAGGTATTAAAGCACACATTAGCTATACACAGTAACTCCCTCTGCGTTTATCAGAAGCATTAATCACAAGGAAAGGATGAAAAAAACTTCCCTGCAAATAAAGCAAAGCAAGCCAGTGCTGCTCATGATCTGATTTGGTTTGTCACAACCGCATTGTTGAACATTTGCCATTGTGCTTTTGTAGGACGAGGCATTTAGCACGTGGTGCACCAGGCCCGTGTGCCCCCGCCTTCTCTCCTCAACATGACACGGCTGTTCAACAGCGAGCAAGCACTCTGAACAAAATGTTTAATTTGCAAGCACATGTGATTCCCTTTTTGATTATCCATCTCCCCACACAATAAAATCCAGCTGATGCAGAACTCTACGAGTGCTGCCAAGTCAAACTGCAGGCAAAGGTTCATTTAGCAGCACAGAAATACCTCTGAAATTCTCATTTATTGGATTTTGCCGCCAATCACATTAATTCCAACACAAATGTCAAAATAAGATTAGAAAAAAGTTGCCTGATTAATGGAGTGAACAACAAGGAAGGCTCTCTACATATAGTTTAAAAGAAAATGTCTGTTTAAATGAACTAACTCCCCCTCTTTTCTGCATCTGCAGACAAATGTAAAATCTTGAAAACAATTATTTAGCCTGAATAAATCTGCAAGAACTCAGCACCAAGATCAGCTGCTTTTAGTAACTCCAATCCCTGTCAAGAACTTTTCTGTTGTGTTTCATTCAATCTTACTAAAAAGAAAAGGAAAGAAACATCTATCCTCTTGAGCAGATAACTTTTATATCCTTCACACACCAAGTTCAGCACAGCAAAAGCTTGAGGTTTTGTTGCCAAACTACTTTTGATGCCCCCATGGCCAACCAAGAACAAGTGAGGGGCCTTGCCAAAGTGGATGCATTAGCTCGGTGTAATAGATGCCCACCAAAAGACAAGAGGAAGGAAACCAAAAGGGGATGAGTCTCTTCTGCTGGCAATTTAGCAATTTCAGCATGTTCCAGACAACACTTCACCATCACTTCACCCTGTACAGATTTTTGTTATTTTTAACATAAATTGGGTCTCTGTCTTGGCAACCTGGAAAATGAAAGAAAATCTGTTCCTGTTCAGGGAGCCCTTGCTTCTATGCCAGTAAAATCTGCACGTGGCAGCCCACCCCCTTACACACGCAGAGTGTAAATAGGCTGTAGGGCATTTTTTCAGATACATAAACATACATATTGGCTTTCTGTTTTACTATTCCTATCTTTGCTTTTACCCATGTTAATAGAGATTTCCAATTGGAAAAGATATTTTAGTAAGGTTAAGCCAGGAAGGGCTGCAATTAAAACAGCATGTACAGCCATGATCTCTTCCTCTCCTGCGTGGATGTTTTCATACCCTCTTTGTTAATATCAAACCCATTTAATAGGATTCAGTTTCTTCTTCTGTAAGCAGGCTTTGCTCTAAGCCAGGGCTGCTCAGGTAAATGATCCATGGATGCTCAGTTTTCTCAGATGTACATGACCTCACTGCACACACAAGTCCCCTTTTCATCTGCCAGCCTGAAGACAAAAACATGTGGACACAAATCTCTCTGGCACAGAGTGTCCAGCCAAGCACTTCTCCTGAAGTCACATCTCTCAGAGGGCCTGCACACCACTGATTTCACATCACTTCTGAGATTTGGCTCTTGTTCCTCTCCCTGCCTGCTCAAGCCTGCTTACACCTTAGCTCAGGGATGGGAGATGATGATGGAGAAGAGGCTTGTTAGGTCATCTGAAACATCTGGGCCTTGTGTACACTGAACCAAAAATAACTTGCACCAGCAACTCCAAGTAGTTGCTTTGAATAGGACTGAAGGCCCCTGAGTCCTCTGGGCAAGTCCCTGGTGCTGCAGATCATCAGACTACACAATCCGCCTCAGGTTTTTCTAGCCCACATGGAAGCCTGCCAGGATTCCTCTTCCTAGTGCTCCTTAGCAGGAAGTCATTCCAGACCTTCACACTCCAGCCCATTACAAGCTCTATTTCACAGCCTAAACAGAATCACAAGTACTTCAAAAAGGATTTTTCTTCTCATAGGTATTTCTTAAATACTTCTTGCTTTACGATCACAAGTGAAATCAGATTTGTGTAACCCAAGATGACAAACTATTCACAAAACAATACATAAACAAAGCTTCTATTTGTGTACAAAATTCCCATCCTAAATTAATAAATAAATATCTGATGCCAGAAAGGCAATTCTGATCTCCTCAAAGAAGTTAACAGCCCTAATTTGGGGTCATCAAGTTGTTCTTGGGCTGAGGGCTCACTCAGTACCAGGGCGAATCAAACCAGCTTCCAAAAACTATACAGTGCCATCCCTACCCATTACAGATGCTGAATCTTACATCCACATCTAGAACCCTTCTGCCTCTTCTCCCCAGCTTGTTCAAAATCCACCCCCTTCCCCCCCCTTCACCCATGTACTGCAAGGATCAAAGCAAGCCATTATCCAGACACTTTTTACTAAACACAACTTATCAAGGGAAAATAAAGATTCCTATGTCACAGTTGCATAAAAATGCCTCATGAAGTTACGAGCCACTGAACAAGAAGCCTTTGCATTAAACCATCCTATTGATCAATCGCTGTCTTTGCCAACTAAGTAAAACCGGAGCTCCTCTACCTTTTAATATAATGATAACCGTGAACTACAGCAGCTCAAGCAACTCAACTTCTCTCACCTTCATATCCTATCCTACAGTAACCAATGAAGCAGCATTTACTATAGAGGACACACCGAACCATTGTTCTAATCGGTCCTTGTGGTGTGCTTTGTTGCAAAAGCAATTTTAATTTTTTAACTCAAACACCCTCTAAGTGAACAAAGAATTTTCAAAATCATCTCATGATTCAAAAAATTTGAGGTTGCTGGTCTTGCTGCTTCCTCCCTTTTTCTTTAAACGCTGAACGTTGCCGCATCTTTCACTCCAAGAGCGAAAAAAGGTACCGTGGACTGCAGCGAGCATTTCAGCAGCTTCTCCACTTACATCTTCTCCCAATCTCCCTTTTGAAATAAAGACATGGTATCAGAAAAGGGGGTGACTTTATCACTAGAGGGTTTGGGTAGCAGGGAGAGAAGTTCCTGTTTGTAGAGGCAAGGAGCTCTGAAAGACCTGGTCAACAGAGAAACATGGTGGTGGGCAAAGGGCCAGACCCACCCAGTCTGCTAACAAGCTTTTTGACATGGTGATAAAATTTTAGTTTAAATGAAACCATTTTCTTCTTTTAAGTATGCAAATTACTGCACTCAAGCAAAGCAGTTAATTAGTTGGGTAAACACAGAACCCCCACAAGACTAAAAAATTTCAGTGAAAAATAAGGGTGTTTTAAAGCACATCTGTCCACGCTGCATTTGCACTTGATTTTTAAACATTTCAGCTTCTACCAAAACAAGGCACTGCACTATTTCCCTTCCTCTTTACAACTACTTGCCCCAGTTTTTGTTCCCCTCCATCCCTTCACTTCTGAGAAACACAGGTAGGTCAGGCAATGAAGACAATGGTTTTGCTTCAGTCTTCCTTTACGGGTCATCGCGACAGATGCTCACATGATTAATAGTCCTTACAGTACAGTCAAGGGGTATGACGAGAACAATATACTAAGCCCAAATTTCTTGTAGTTGGGCACAGGGGCCTGGCTTCTATGGGACAGATTACTAGAATATGGTCAACTAAACCTCACAGGAACAAGGAAGTGGAATTTGTCCTCATCTAACAGACAAATGAAACAAAGCTGAAATTCAAACTGTGTAAGAGTATATTAAATTCAACTTAATAAATCCCTTTCTAAAGGAAATATTTTCCCACTAAAATAAGCTGGTATCACAAGACCTTCCATGCTCTGAAATATGCCACTAGGGCTGGATTTGTCATAGCCACGTTTATCTCAGACATTTTAGAGCAAGTCATAGATGCGCTTTGTACCTTGGCGACAGGAGCTATTTTCACTGTAATGCTGTGATAACGCAACAGCACAGATCATTACTAGATACCACAGTTCCAGTTATGTCTGGGAGCAACTAGTCAAACTCTACTGCAGAGAGCAGCTTTCACTGGAATTATGCCAGCACGAGATTGAACCTGAACAGAGGTAATAATATTATTTTCAAACAGCTTTCAATCAAGCTGCCTACCTGTACGCTTCAGTTGAATTTAAAACAATATTTAAAGGTAAAAAAAAAAGTGTTCCTTGGACAGTCAACTATAGGAAGTCCATTGGATAAACAAACCTTAATATAAAATTAAGATTATTTTTTTAAATAAAATGACAGGTCATGTTACTGGCAGTTGCTAACATCCCACACCTACCTTACTGACCTGAAGCTTAAGATGACGAAGTGACAAATACCTGATCTCTGCATTGGAGCCACCGATAGCTGACAGTAAGTGATTCATGGTCTATACAGAAAGTCTTCTGCAATTTTAATTTCAGATTCAATAGATGAGTTTGGTATATTAAAAAAAAAAAAAGAAAGAAAAAAAGAGGATTTGCAATTGATTTTTAAAAGGCCAGACATGGACCACCTGCACTCTCCCTCCTAGGAGGGGGGTGCCTCATGTCACACGTGGCAGTTGCATTAATTACCAACAGCAGAGAAATGAAGGCAGCGATGCCAAGAAACCCTGTGACACCCATAGGTATGGCTGTGGCAGGGGTAGCTCAGGAAACCCATCAAGAGGAGGTGGTGTTTGTACAGCACCACCTTCTCAGGGTAGCAGCATCGACGGGGGAGAAGCCCCCATTGGCACACCATGCTTCCACACTCCCTCCCATCTGAGCCCCAGCCACAAACAGATTCTCTCCACAGAGGCTTTTGGCCAGCACCACAAGCACATGGGTGCCACAAGTCAGCAGCATCGTATAGAACACTGGAAAAAATTCAATTATTCTCAATACCTCTTCTTCGAGTCCTTTGTATTTGCTTAGTGGGCTTGGAAGAGAATGGTCCCTGTGTGTTATTCAGAGCATGACTGCTTTGCTCTGGCTGGCTTTCTGTGCCTCACATAATGCCTGTCCTTATGAAGAATACTTTTTCTTTTTTTTTTTTTTTTTAAACAAACCTTAAAAGTACAAAGTAGAGGGAGTACGATCCTATAATTTACCCCTGGTTGCAGAAATGAAGACCTGACTGGTACTCAGAGCATTCAACCAACAGGCAAGCTTGTCTCGTCTGCAATACCCACGGTAATTTTCATACACCGCTGGAGAAAGCCAGTGTGAGCCATCAGAGCATATTTCAGGTAGCAGCTATCAAACTATACCAGATACCTGTTCTCTCTTTTCTGATGGTAAAAATCCCAGTACAGCTGACAGACTCCCCCACTGCCAGTAGAGCAAATAAGCCCAATTGCTTCGACACAAGCCTTGTTCAGTCCTTTTCAGTGCCATTGCAGGCACTTGTTTTTATCTGTAAATAAAAATTAAAATTGGTGCATTAGTCCTATCTGATTATCTTGAAATTGTCTTCCTTGGAAAGCCAGCAGAGGATGCTCAGAGAAGAAAAAAAAATTTCTATGCAACTACACAGCACAAAATAAATTAAATAAAAATCAAGTTCAGCCTTTTCCAGGCTGCTAAACTGAGCCTGCAGATGAAAAGAAACTGACAAGAAATATTTCTCTTTATCTCCTAGATGTAGGAGTGAACAGTTCCCTGCCCCACCAAGAGCTTTACCTTGGCAGGACATAAAGCCATCGCTGGCACACTGCCACAGGACTCTGCTATCCTCAGCAGAGCCAAGGGAAGAAACATCCAAGGTTGGTTTGAGCCTCGGGGAACTCACGGGAGCCCCTTGTCAACAGATTCCCCAAACACTGAGCCTGCAATAGACAACTTTTAACTTCCAAAGGACGAATAAAATTATAAACAAATAAAACATTAAAAGGAAGCACCTGACAGTCACGCCCTGCAGAGCATCCCAAAAATGACTGCCCTGTCAGCAAGCTCTACTACCTCAAATCTCACAACACCAAAGAGCTACCCCAACCCCTCCCCCAGCCCCCTTGGCTCTCCTCCTTGCCCCCAGGCAGGCTCCTTTTCTGTTTAATTTTTTTTGTTTTGTTTTCACTATTTATTTAATTTAATTTCTTAGAAAAGCTAGGTCATAAGCCATCTGATGACTTTGTAAATGCAAAGGGCCAATGTTGTGGAACAGACAATCTAATGACATAGTGTTTAGTGTTCCCTAAAGCAGGAGACAGATGAAGAGAAACAGTGAACCGGCAACCTTAGCATAATTAAGACAAGCCTGAGTGCTTGCTGTAGTGCCATTACATTAATCTCACACTGGTGGCACCTGGCTAAAATTTATGAGATACGTAAAAAGGGCCTTTCCAACTGACCTTGATAAGACAGTGTTATTTATCACGTGAGGGAGCAGGCAAGGATGTTAGGTGGGAGGGGGCAGACAAGAACTGAGCTAGGAGGGAGATGAGAAGCCCTGGACTAAAATCTGCTTACACCTGAAATTTCAAACAAGCGTACAGCCTGTACAGTAGTCACATCTGGCAACTATAATCAATCAATACAATTTTGTATTACTTGAACACCACAGAAAATAACAGTGGAGCAACCCAGGCATTCGGCACAGCGCAGCCTTGGGAAGTAAAAACTCAAAGCAGGCAGATTTTTCAAACTGGCAGATTTTTATATCTAAGAATTCACTCTTACTTTTCAGAAGTCTCCCATCATGAAATAAAATGAAATTTGTACATAAAATAATGACCTCATGTTGGAAAAATATCTCTGCACTAAAATTATATAGTGTATATAACAGCACTGTATTTTTAATTATTTAATACATTTCATGATGTTTTAAAAGTACTAAAAATGGAAAAGGATGAAACTTTAGGATAAATATTTACTTCCTACAGGAAAAAAAAAATCCATATAGAACTTCAAAGCATTGTAATAAAACAACTTGAGAGTCCCCAGGAGCCTGCGTTAGCCAGTGACTGCAACTGCAGATGCTGACTGTATGCAGAGCTAGACCCAAGATCTAAAAGTACCTCCTTGCCAAAGTATTATCTATCTTTCCATTTCAAGGAATGAACTGAACTAGAGGTTACTTCAGTCCTGAAGGGTGTCCATCCAGAGCAGGAGGGAGATTAGATGTTACATTTTCTTTAAAAACTATCTGTAAAATAACTGAAGGAATCTAGACCAAACCTTTTCCTCCTAGCAAAATAGAGCTGCTTTGCATTCTTCAGCTGAAACCCAAGAAACAAGAAAATAATTTGTCAAAGGCTCTACTAAGACTGAAACAATGTAAAAGGGTGTATGATTTTTATCCTTCTGCAGTCACTCGCAAGCTTGGTGATAGTTACTTAGAAAAATAACATATGCTAAGGCTTATGCCAAATTTATGCTGCACAACTAGCATTGTTCACTCTTATGATCTATTATTATCACAGCAAGAGATCTGTCAGGTTCACCACATAACTTTCTTCATCTTATTACCCGCGGATCATTTCTTCCCTGCTGTTTGAGGACAGGCACCCTTCCCCAAATAGAGTTTCTTCAGAGGACACTGCACAAGGACTTGGAAAAACTGAGCGTGTGACTGCCATATCCCAGAGACCTCTCTTCACCAGCACCTTCCCCTTGGCTCCCAGACTTGCAGCCCAGTTACTCCCTAAAGAAAACCTATGCCCATCAAAGCCTCTCTGAAGTGCACAAGCTCACCTTTCTCTTGCCATGAGACACCCAAGAGAGGGGATCAGAAAAATCCCTGTGCTTTTATCACAAGTGCTGAAATGCAGACCTTTCAGTTTTGAACTGTAATCAAATTAATGCAGAAGTCAATAATTTCCAGACTTTTTCAAATGCAAGGATGCTACACTGATGCAGTAAAGGCAAAGAAACTCCCCGTGACCCATACTTGTCAGAATAGCAAGCTGGAAAAAAGACTGGAATCCATTTCTGATGGGTAACACAGCCAGGCCAGGTTACTTTCCCCGTGGAATGCCTTTTGCACAGATGAAAAAACACCACATAATTTGGAGCCCTGCAGCACTACTACTCTGGGGAAGGGAAAAGGTTGTAACATTTTGTGTCACTTGAACCTTTAAGCAGCATGGAAATCTTAACTGGGGACTTTCAGCATCACAGCAAAACAACTAAGTTACTTAAAAAAAAAAACCAACCAAAAAAAAAACCAGAACACCCCCAACCAACCAAAAACAACCAACCAAAAGTAACCTAAACAACAAAATCACCCCCTGTGCACCAGTTCATTACAGGGCATGTTAAACCCCAGTCTGTATTCTTATCAATGCAAAGATGGTATGGATATGTGGGGAGTAGGGGTGAGAAGAAATATAAACTAGCTAGACCCTACAAAGCTAGGGCTCTGCTCCAGATCATCTTCTTGGGGAACCTCTGTCTTCCAGTGACTCGAGAGGTAGATGAGGCACATCCACTTACAGTGGCTGGGACTGGCCTCAGTGAATATCATCCTCCCGCTGTCCTCCACCCTTTAGTTTTACTATGCATCAAAACAAAAGCTGTTTGAAATCTTCAGAGAGGAATAGAGCAGTATATACAATCACCTTTGCCAGCAAACCACACCACTGACAGCTGAGAGGTTTAGCTGACATCTAGAAGACACTGAAGCGTCTACTTCGCATCAGTCAGATTTGGTAGCTAGGCGAGAGCCTGGATCTTCTGAGACTGAAGTGTGCTGTCCTCTGCTTTCTTCCTGTCTGTTTTAAGGGTAATTGGAGGAAATGTGGGAGGATTTGCTGGAGTAGTCCTGTATGGATGACCTGTATCAAGCTCAGTCCAGGCAGCACCACCCGGAGCCAGGTCTGCAGCCATAGAGCCATCTTCCCTATCTCACAGCTCCTGGACACAGCATGGGCTCCATCTTCCTGGCACAAACCCATGTGTCCTTCACCATATAACACTCCCTGGAGGATAACGTAATACTACCTACCAGAGTCAGCATCCTTGAGAAAACAAAACAAGACTACAGCGTATTTCTGTTGAAACTACAGTTACGTTGCCTGATGCTTCACACAGTCTGCTCCTTTCTGAGCTGGCTGGCTTTCAGAGTCGGAGGATTTTGTTTCAGACAAATTTGTGCTCCAGTTTCAAGGAAAAGTCCTGAAACATGGCACTCCCTCTTTCCTGCTTCACCAACCCTTCATAAAAACGCTTCACGGCTCCCTCTGAAAAATGACACCACCTGTCAAATAAACCATCACAGCTTCTGATGCCAGCTCTTACATGCTTACAATCCCTGTTCTGTAGTCAAGAGAGAGAGGACAATTCTCCCATTTTAAATAAAACCCAAATAACACAAGGGTTCTTCTGATACCCTCCAAGTATAAACATCATTGTGCAACACCCGCCAGCAAAATTCACCAAGGCACCTCTATTTCCAGTGCAACAAAAGAAAACCAACAAAAATAAACCCAAATTAGGATTTGCCAAAGATGGCAACAGCTGAAATGCCATGGCCTGCCCTGAACTAGTCTTCCGTAAATGTAAAATCACACCAGAGTTACCATGTTATTTCTTATCCATAATTCCTTAATTCCAGGTAATCTCTTAAAGTAGGTTTGAAGAAAGAGGTTAGAAAGACTAAGCCAAAAATTATTTAAATACCTCAGCAATCAATTTGTTAATGATTTTAAATAAATTCATTTTAATCAAACCCCATTCCCACTGAATTTAGGGCTTGACTTCTGTTAAGTATAGATGCAGATTTTTATTCAAACAGATACTGCTTCTTTCATCTGACAATTGTTGCCTACAAAACGCAGTAGCTGTGCCAAATGCAGCAATAATGGCAAAGACACCAAAGCTGATTGCACAGCAAGCAAACAGGATCCTTTGTGTGCCAAGTTGAACCAATCTGCCCTTGTACCAACAGCATCATTTTCACCTGCTTGTTCTTCAAAGGGGTGCCTTTTCCTCCCCTGAGGGGAGCGGGAAAGACCTAAAACCTTCTTGTCTTCTCTGGTGCCGCTCCCTAGGCTTCCACTGCTGGAAATACTTTGGCCAAAGTTTGTTTTTAAATTTGTGTCTGACAGAAAGGCTGAACTGCAAATGGAAACATCATACTGTGATGAAAAAGTGTATCAGAGGAAGATACCATGAATAGCAAACAAAAATAGCAACAAAGAGGAATAATTTATGCATAAAAGGGGTTATCAAAGTTGCCATTCAACTGTGTTAATCAACAGGTCTAGTTATGACCACGTCCTTCTCACGGGATAGGCTCCATTAGACCTTCTACTTTAAATAACTTTGTTTATAAGTCCTTTTCATCATTGCACAAAGACTTCATTTTCTCTCTTTCTTGCTCTCCTTTTCTCTTTGTTGGTGCTGTTTACTCCGAAGTCTGTATCTGAACTCCTTGTCTAATTAGCTCTTGATAGATCTGCTGCCCTGTTTCCACAACCATTTAATTCTGCCGTCAGTCCCATTTACATTACAGCATGTTGCATTGTCTTTTACCAACCTAATTTTGTTTGAGTGAATGTAAATCCCATTAAGCAGTCACTATGTACCTATTAGACTGTGGCATATAAACTCCAAAAAACTCCTTATTTACAAGAGCGAACATAAGGCTCAATTCATAAAGGATTTCTAGGACATTGCAATTTGTGCTTTCTCCCAAACTACAGAAAATTCTTAAAGGCTGCAAAACTCTTTTCTTGAAGTTGGTATTGTTGAACTGCCCAAAACTTGACGTGTTGCAACCACTGCATGACCAACAATAATGCTTTTATAATTCTAATGAGTCCCCCGGGAGTGCTCACTAATTAGAGCACTGATTTGAAGTTGTCATTATGAGTTGTTCTACATCTACTCTAGATTTTACTTCATTTTTTTGTTTGAGAAGAATACTTGGGTAAGCTGCCCAACTGTAACAAAACAAACCCTGACACATCACTGTTTTTCCTAAGCTAACAACCATAGCACAAGGAAAGAAGAGTCATGGAGGTGATCAATATAGTTTTGAAGTTTCACCTGGAGTGAACTTTCATTCAAAACACAATCTCTGCTTTGCCAAAAAATCTTAACAGCTCAGCTGAAG
Organism: Chloroceryle amazona; assembly: GCA_027560015.1. Classification (NCBI taxonomy): domain Eukaryota; kingdom Metazoa; phylum Chordata; class Aves; order Coraciiformes; family Cerylidae; genus Chloroceryle; species Chloroceryle amazona. Next base: position 57,064 of record JANHFX010010459.1, read on the forward strand.
TCAACTCCTGCCTAAGTTTTTCTTCAGGAAGGGAAATGTTCCCTGCTCTATTAACACAGGGCAAGGCAGGACACTCACAAAGCATCAGGCCAAACCGGTCATGCCCATTTCCTCTGTTAGAGGCCAGAACAGCAGCAATATTTTGCAGGACACAACCTATAGAACCTTCAGCTGCCTTGCCAGTCCTCATCACATCAGCCTTGGGCAGAAAGGTGACACGGAGTCCCTCTGTGGACAGTACAAATGTCCTTCCCAGGAAAGCCCTGAAGGTGGCTGCTGCACCAGCAAGGACGTGGTGTGAGCAGCCTAAAACTGCACTGAGTAGAAGGGCTGTGTTTTAGTATCATATGGATGCTCAGTGCTGGATGCTGGCAGCAACCTGGCATCTTGAGCACTTGTCCACCAGCAGGGAGGCATTGGGTGGTGTGCAGCACACCGAGACCAGAGCTAAACCTGGGCTGAGAGGAGGAACACACGCTACAAAGCTGCCGCTCCACACTTGAAGAATGTGGAACACACGGAAAATTATTAAATCTAATACTATACAAAAATACAGTCCTCTGCAGGGACAGGTCAGTGTAACTTAATGGCATTACACCAATTTATATAGAAGTCTTGCTCAGCAAATGTAAAGCCCAAACAGCAATAATATTCCTGCTGGAGTAATGTGGGAGAACTGGTTTCATCAATCAACACTCTTCTCACACTGTAGCAAAACCTCCAAATCAAAACTCAGAGATAAAAAATATTCACATAGATATCTAACAAGTTAGGGACTATGAAAAATCAGCTGGGTCCCAAGGAGAGTATAAAGTACAAAACTGCAATTTTGTGTACCCCCACCCCCCCAAAAAAAAAACAAACAAGGAAACAAAAAGCCCCCAATCATATCAAAAAACCACCACACAATCAAAACCAAAAAACACACCCATCCAATGCTAGTGAATTAAAATTGCAAAATTCAATTAAAAAGTTTTATTACGGCCACTGAAATTGACAAAAAAGTTCCACTTAGCTGCATCAAAAGTTGGAGGGAAAGCACAATTTCAAGCTAAATTAATTGGGGGTGTAAAACTGCAGTGTAATTGCCAGTGTGTTTCAGGTAAATGATTTTTATTTTTTCTAAATACTGAAGCTTTAAGGTATTTTTAACTGGTTTTAACTAGTCGGTTTATTGTTGGCTTTGTTTTTTGTGGTTTTCCTTGTTTTTCATTTAGAAGCTGCCATATTTAAGGAAAAGGTAAGATAAAAGGATTAAATAACTTCAGAATGAAAAGGCATCAGAAAATAACCCACTTATAAAATTAAGTAAACTTTTCCTTGGACACTGAATGGAAATTCCATTACTCATCTATTCATACTCAAAAAGCCAGAACGGTGAGCATTTAAGACATTGGTACTTCCAAATATGTCACTTAAGTGCATGGTTCTCACCAACCTTCAATAAGAGCAAGAAGCACAACTACTTTCTGAATAAAAGCTTAGGACAAGTGCTTTCACGATCTCTGCAATCAGTCAGATGATTACATGAGGTGAAACAATAACCACCATGGCAGTAAGTATAGAAGTGCATCCATTTGCAAGTGATTTCATCTGTGGTCTGCATGCAGTCGAAAGCACAATTATGTCATGAAGCCAAATGCAAAATATAGTTTTCAATGTATGCAAAATATTTTGCCACTAGATATAAGCAAACTCAAAAAGATCTTTTGCATCCATGTCCACACATACATAGTTTTCAGTGTAGATAGAACATTTTGCCCTAGAAATGAGCAAACAAGCTCAGATGTTTTGCACCCATGTCCACTCTTTGCCTATTTTTGAGGCAAGAACACAAAAGGCAGATAACATCTCCAGGTGTACAATACAAACTTGCATCTCCATGGCAGACTGCTAATTTCTCTGCCACATATGCTTTAATTTCAGATAATGGCCTGACTTGAAATTACAGCTCGCATTTGATGGATCTAGCTGATCAGCATTTCCCCTGTTTATACTGTGGGAAGCAGGCAAGAGTCAAATGGAAAAAAAACAAACAGGAGGAAAGGTCATTTCACTTGCAGGATTCCCAGTTGAGTCGAACACCCACTTCCCCCCAGCCCCCATGCCCACCTGCTCAGCTTGGGAACAGGCAAGTATTTATTAACTCTTACCTGTGGCTGACAACTTTCCCCACTTCACCCAGACTACGGCAGCTTCTTGGACTCTGCTGCACAAAGGTCCTCATCTGTTAAATGAAATACCAGTGCTCCGAAGCACACCAGTGTCAATCCCAACACTAATTGATCATTAATGTCCAAAAAGCTGTTGATTGGCACTAATTTGTTATCTATAGAGTACCAAATCCTTTGGGATACTAAATGAATGGGATGTACTTTACCAGGCTACAACAGCACAAAGTCTTTAAAAGGTTACCTCACCCTGACACAGCGTTCGAAAATGTTATTCTTAGGAGACAGTTGGTCAGTCAAGTAATACATGCAAGAGATAAGTACTGGAAGTCTTACAAAGAAACCCATTTCAATGCCTCTAAAAGCAGAAATAAAAGCTGTTTTTTCACCTATACGTAGCTCCCTGCAAGTGACTCAAACACAAATGAAATTTGACATTGTGGTCAAATGCATCTCTACACATCCCACATCACAATATTCAAGACTCTGTAGAAATTAAAGCCTGCAACTTCCAGCAGTTTTACAGAGGCATATAACATGCAATAGTGCTTAGAGAGATGTCCTCAATCTGCTTCCTCCCACTGTAGCTAGGAACTTTTAATGCCAATTTCACTTGAAACAGAGTTGAACTGCTGCTTCCACGTCATGCTCAATGAAGAACTTCATAGTATATTCCAGGAGGAGTTTTGTCCAATAAACAGTTATCCACCCCAGTGAGATCCTCACCTTTGTGGGGTTAGGCCCTCATGAAAACAGCAGGCAGTATTGTAGGAAACATCCAAAGCAAAGCCTTTCTCTCGAGTCCCAATTTGGAAAATAACTGAACTTGAGTGACTCTTCAGTCTACCTTTTGTTACCATTAACTTCAAAAAAAAATAAAAAATTGCACAAACACTTAGAAAGCAACATCTAAATGGCACGGAGCTTCAGTTAACAGAAATCCTGCTACATGGGACTGGGATCAAGACACCCTTCTCTGTCATCCCGTGAATATCACGACCACCACGTTGCATACAGACACTGTGCATCCCTCGCTCCAAGACAAAGCAAGCTGCTCTCCAGACGCAGATAGTGAGGCTTTGATCACAGGAAAGATAAGGGATAAGGAAAATAGGTGTTTCCCCAGTGCTCCCCTGGTAGGGTGACACTTCTCCCACCCAATGCCCACACATCCCCCCCATTGGTTACCTCTCCACAAACCAGGAGTGTTTTCCGAAGACAAACTGTATTGTACCTTATTTAAATTATGTCTTTAAGCACAAGTCTCTGTTGTTTTCTAGTCTAGTTACTTGTCAATAAAAGCTAGGCCTAATCCCATCACCACTTCTTAGACTCTATATCTGATGTCAAACCAAAATACATTTTAAAGGCTTTCTGCACAGCACTTTGTTTGCAGTGAAGTCACTGAAGCTCTGATAGAACAGTAAGAAATTATGGACCTCATATTTTCTACACTTTAGAAAAAATAAAAGTGTTGTATTTTTATTGGGATCACACCTTGAAATACTACGTTTCTGATGTGAAAAATGTGTTTCATCTACCAACAAACATAGCTTTCAGCTTTCCACCTCAGACCTTTCCTGCCTGACTTCATTCCAGAAAACATCTGGGTGGTTTGTTTTTTTTTTCCTTTCCCAAAGCATTTGAAGTTCTACTTCATCCTGTTCTTTTATCCTTGATAACATCTACATATAATTTATACTATCACTATATATTGTCTCCATAACATATATTTGAGGGTATTTTTTCTGCTAAGTATTAAAGATAAACCTTTCAAAATAGACACCTTTAAGTGATCCCTTCTCATTCTCCAGCATGCTACATAGGGGCTTTTATTACATGCTGCTTTTTTTTCAACCCACATTTGTAGAGATGCAAAGTAGAGGACACTACAAGAACAGAGCCACCCTCTGCAGGCTGCACATGTGCACATCACACAACTAAAGAAACTCTTTGGTTGCACTCATGCAGCTAAAAAGAGAGGTCAGCAAGTGAACAGCCAGAAGGGCATAGTAGGGTGCTAAGTCTTGGAAACCATTTCGAGGCAGTCTTTCAGCAGATTGACTTTCGTCTGCCTTCAGGCTGACACAAAGGCACACGCAAGAACCCCTCTCGGTTACCCAGTGAACTGGGTCGTGTGTGACAGCATTAGTTAGATGGTCCTAGGATGTGACAGCAGAGAGGGAACCAGCTGTCCAAGGCTAATGTGCCATCTGTGCCTAAAATATCCTGCCAATTGTGTTGGCAGAACATAAAAAGTGTGTCCCTTTATTGGGCTATAAATCAAAGCAGATCTTGTGTGTTGTCAATTAAACGTTGATATACTGAGTGGCCTGGATGCTTCATTGACTTCCATCCTTTTGAGCGAGACATTTGGTGGTATGACCACTACAGAGGTCATGAGTTACAAACTTAAAGCATCAAAGCAGCCTAAACAACTCCCCAGGTGACAGGTCCATGGTTTACTGCCATCCAGTAAAGCGTTCAACAGTGCCATTTGGTAATGGGTTTACCTACTTGGGATACAAAAAAAGAAGTATCCAAAGCAGAATAAATAATTATAGATTTCTTCATCATTTTCCCCTTACTCCTGGAAGATCAGGTTAAGTATTTTTGCATCTTTCTAGTCACAATCATAGACAAAGACACCCATCTTCTCACAAAGAGTGTTTTGGTGGCGCAGCCATCAGCCCTGCAATCAGGACCTTGAGTCTGCGTTGGATGGACTCAGCTCCTGGACGACTGTAAAACTCAGTTAAGCAGAGTTTCACATACTCCCCATCACGTTCTTCCACCAAAGCTTTACCAGTCATGCAGGTCAATGTGCATACTGGAAGACTCTGTGGTACAGCCAAGAAATCAGTAACAGCAGGGGTCAAGCTCCACGAACACTTAGTGAAATTATCATTACACAGCAGCCTTGATCAGAAGAAAGGGCCAGAACAGAGAAACATTGTCGCTAGGGATTTACTTGGAACTGTCAATGCAAAGAAAAAGGAGGGAAGATTGAAAACTGCAATCAGTTTCTAGGAGATAGCCTCCTAATAATCAGCTACTAACTGGGACAGAGGAACAAAATACTGCTACCTTTTTGATTGCAAAACATGGTACATTAGATAGATAACCTAGTACCATTTACATCCAGAACGAACCACGTGTTATGGCATTGTCCTTGCAATTGACAATGCCATAAAATACAGGACCAAAATCACTGATCCTTAACATGGAAGTACTGAATATCTGACGGGTTGTAAAAGCAAGTTTGCAGTATTACTTAAGTCTTGCTTTTAATAGCAAGAAATAGTTTGATATATTTTGTAACTGGTTCCCCGGTCCTCCTTGTCTTCTTGCACGCAGAAGTGAGAAGCACCCAAACTCAAAGAAACACATTTTCTTTAGACCCTTGGAAACTAAACAGCTCTAGTGTTTAATATTAGATCAATCCAAGATACAACTTTTATGTTGCTATGTCATGAGCTACCACTAAAGAGAATTGGCATCAGTAATTGGAAGAAGATTTGATATCTCCCGAGAGAAACAACTTAGCATACTTCAAAATAAATAAATGCTAGTGTCTTTAAAAATAAGTAAGTAAAATCAAACCTTCAGGTACAATATACACCTGATAACTTCAATCATGATATTTCTGGGAACAGAATCAGCAAAACTATATTTCAGTTTAGAGAATAAAGGCAGGAAATTCAGTAGATATGTGGTCTTCAGAAGATTTTCTTACTGAAACTCAAGACTGAGAGAAATTCAGAGTAAGAGATGCAAGTAGAACAAAATAAAGATCTATTAACTATCAGTGGAAGTCACAGCTTTTTTCATTAATTTTATTCTCTATGCCTGAGCTTGATACGTTCACATCAGAATCACCATAGGCTGTTGGACTTGGCAGCTAAATACTGAACATGCACTTCCTATCCATCTACTTTCCTGTCAGCCTGCTTCCCATTTTTCCTCACGGATTTAATTCCTAGTTCTCTGCCAAATAATAGTAAAGTTGCAAAAAAGAAGAAAATCAGAACAGCATTAGGGATGAGTTTACAAAGTGCAACAGCTGTACGGGCTCAACACCTACTGCCCAAAATCCCTCCAGAGAGATAATATTACAATACTGTCTGGTATTCCCTACCTAGGCCCTAGGCTAAGTGCAGGGAAATCTGTGGTAACGTCATCTGCTGGCAAACAATAAAACCACAGAGTTTTTAATAGAGACTTAAATGTCACTGAATACTCCAACAGTTGCTGAGAGGTCATTAGAGGTGGAAGAAACTGGGTTCCAGCCTGAAGCAGGAAATTTTTCAAAGGCTCGCTCGCATGAGGTTAACGCATGCTTTCTGATTTTTCCAGTCTAACTTGGCTAAGACGAGGGAGAGGGGTGTGTTAATATTTAGCTTTTCTAACAGCAAAGCAGAAGCTATACTGCTTAATCCCGGTAGCTTTGTTCTACTTTGGAAATAAATATATACCATGAGATTTTTACATAGAAACTACATTTAACAATCGAAAACAAAAATAGTAGTGTTACTAGTTATATCAGAGGATAGCGTTAAAAAAATTCTGACTACAATTAACAGCATCAGTTACCTGGAAATAGTCACTAAAAGAGCTAAGCACGAGCTACTGGAAGTCATTAAAGCAGATCTGACGTTCTGAACCAGGTGATCTTTTCAGGTTATCTGGTCTCACTAAAGGACAGTTAAGAATGCCAGCAAAGTGTCTACATTACTGTGAAAGGTACCTCTTCGCTTTATAACCTGTAGGCAGAATATTTTCTAACAAAACGTTGTGTTGAATGGCTGAGTGACACATCTCCATCAGGAGACTCAACTGTGTCAAAACATTAAACAATAGTTTTAGTCACTCAAGCCCAACTCCAGTATTTAAGGAAATCAAAACTATAGGCCCAAACAATTTGTAAGGATTTGTTAAGAGGACAAAGCTGACTGTTCCTTCAGAGGAACCTTCAGTTGACCAGATGAAGAAAAAAGCTAATTCATTTACTGTTAAGCACTGTTTCTAAAGAAAGACTTCTTTTAAGAGACAAATGGGTGCTGGGCACCAAGTTCCCATGGATCCTTGAGCCTAATTCTCAGTGGGACATATGGAAATCTCCCACATGACTTTTTACACTGTTAATTTTCAGATGAGCATGTGGTGGTTCTTGCATTTGTTGCTAACAGAAACCTCACAAGGTAAAAAGGAAGAGGCTATTTACAGACAGTTCCCTAACAGAGCCCGCTAGAAAGGCTATAATGTGCATCTCTGCTCTCATCAAGCATGAATAACCAATAGCATCTGCCTAAAACGCGCTATACGTTCACTTATCAATTGCATGTCCTTCGTGAGATACCAAGTGATTTCTCTGGAGAGCTCAAATCGCAGCTCATTATTGCCAGCTATGCGAAACGGTGTTTTGAGATACAGCAGTAATGGCATTGCATTATTCAGAGATAACATCCCCAATAATATCTGTGACCAATCACTGTAGTAAGCCACGAGGATGAACAGTGGGGGTGCAGAAATCCCAGACTCCAGGCACAAATGAGCAGGGATAGCTGACAGACATTTCTGTTGTGTGAAGGGATCACGCAGTATTTGCAGTAATTCTTTTTCTTCCCCCAGGAAGTATGCTGCTCTTCCAGTTGAGCTAACTTTATTTACAGCAGTTTCATTACACACAGTATAATGCGTTTGTTTTTAGCCTCACAATTTAACTACAGTAGGTCCTAGATTAGATCAGCCTGGTTGCTACTTGCATTTGATTTACAGATAACAGCTTTTCCCCCATGCACACACAGACTCTGCATCTTCCACATCAGCTGCTGAAGCAAGCTGGGGGATGCCTTTACATTAGCAAAGTGTTTCACCTAAGCAGCAGCCTCAAAAAGCAGGTTAATTTGCACTGTTCAAACATAATCACTTAAAAAAAGGAAAGGACTCATTACTTTAGTGATGCTTCCTGGTCCATTGCACCATTGTTGGAAACTCCGTCAGTAAACAAATTACATTTAACACTGTGCCCTTCCGCTAAACAGATCTCCTGAGAATATCTTGTTATACATAATGTTTGCTTTCACGCCTCTCTATCTGGCAAAAGAACACAAGTATCTCTCTACAAAAGCTGGATGCTTTCTTCCTATATTTTTCCATCAATAAAAAAAAAAGTCAATGCAGTTGGAAAAGCTTAATATTGAAAATTTCCTTTCAAGTGGCAGCATCAGAGAAAAGTATTTTTTTCTATAGTATCAGCCACTTTTGGTACTTCAACCCACACAGGAAAAAATAAGCAATCTTCAAGACCCATCTGGATCTGTTCCCCTGTGGCCTGCCCTAGGTGTTCCTGCATTGGAAGGGGGGTTGGACTCAATATTGGATCTCCAGAGGTCCCTTCCAACCCCTACCATTCTATGATTCAGAAAGCACTAAGGATCCCCTGCCTAAAAGAAAGAAATAAAGCAGATACCCTGTAAATGTCTCCATATTTGGGTGTTGCAGTATTTGGAAGTATCTGAATCACTAACTACATCAAAACACCAGGTTCATCTGAGGAAGAATCTAAACCCCAATATTATCAGCAATTTTCCTGTTAACTGACAGCCAGGACCATGGAAACCAATACCCTTCTGGGAAGTCACCACCATAACACACTACTATTATAGTCTGATGATTTTTTTAAAGGATAGATGGAACTTGCAAAACACACTGAAAGCTTTATTGGCAAAACAGCAATTCTTGTGAATTAAATTCATCACCAAATTGAAGGCATCCTGCCCCCAAGAAAGACCTCCACTCACCTGGAGATTTCTTCAACAATTACTGAGTTTGTATACTACTTGGTATATCAAAATTATAACAGCTAGTGTAGGCAAGAGAGGGATGAACGGAAGGGAGAAATCTCGTAAGGAAGGATATCACACACTTGAAAACAAAAGTTATTAATGTAGGACCTGTGTGAGGAAGAACAAGTATTGAACTACAGAGTTTTCACTATGTGATCAGAAAATACTCCCATTACTTTACTCCCAGCCCCACTCATACTTCAGTTTTGAGTGGATTGTACAGTGGGGAACCATGTGGCACTACAACAACCTCTAAGACTAACAAGCAGGAAAGAGTTTGAAAACATTATAGGCAATTTTGGCCAGGTAAACTTTATCTACAACCCTGCTTTGAGAGTTCAAGCAAGACTCAACACTCAGTCTCATGTAAGTATTGTAAGTAGTCACCCAGGATATTAAACACAGAACGTTAGGGGTAGGAAGGGACCTTGAAAGATCATCTAGTCCAGCTCCCTGCTAGGGCAGGATCACCTAGAGCAGGTCACACAGGAAAGCGTCCAGGCAGGTTTTGAATGTCTCCAGAGAAGGAGACTTCACAACCTCTCTGGGCAGCCTGTTCCAATGCTCCATCACCCTCACCATGAAGAAGTTTCTCCTTATGTTTACCTGAAACCTCCTATGCTCCAGCTTGTACCCATTACTCCTTGTCCTGTCACTGGATGTCACTGAGAAGAGCCTGGCTCCATCCTCCTGACACTTGCCCTTTACATATTTATAGATATTAATGAGGTCACTCCTCAGGCTCCTTTTCTCCAGGCTAAAAAGACCCAGCTCTCTCAGCCTCCCCTCATAAGGGAGAGGCTCCACTCCCTTAATCATCTTAGCAGCTCTGCAATGGACCCTTTCCGGTAGCTCCCTGTCTGTCTTGAACTGGGGTGCCCAGACCTGGATACAGCTCTCCAAGTGGGGCCTCACCAGCACACAGTAAATGAGGAGAGAACCTCCCTCGACCTGCTGGCCACGCTCTTCTTCTTAATGTATCCCAGGATGCCATTGTCCTTCTTGGCCCCATGGCTGCATTGTTGGCTCATGGTCATCCTCTTGTCCACCGTGACTCCTAGATCCAAAGCTGCTCTCCAATGAATCAGCCCCCAACCTGTACTGATAACATGGGGTTGTTCTTCCCCAGATGCAAGACTCTACACTTGCCCTTGTTGAACTTCATTGAATTTCTCCCTGCCCAGCTCTCCAGCCTGTCCAGGTCACGCTGCATGGCAGCACAGCCTTCTGGCATGTCAGCCACTCCTCCCAGTCCTGTATCATCAGCAAACTTGCTGAGGGTACTCTCTATCCCTTCAACCAGGTCATTGATAAATATATTGAACAGCACTGGGCCCAGGACAGACTCCTGGGTTACACCACTACCACAGGCCTCCAACTAGACTCTGCCCCACTGACCACAACTCTCTGGCCTCTGTCCTTCAGCCAGTTTCCAATCCATCTCACCACACAAGCATCAAGCCACACTTCTTAATTGTGGCTGCGAGGCTATCATGGGAGACAGTTATCAAAAGCTTTGCTGCAGTGGAGATATAACACATCCACTGCCCTCCCCTCATCTATCCATCTAGTTGTGCTATCCTAAAAGGCTATCAGGTTAGTCAAGCAGGACTTCCCTTTGTTGAATCCATGCTGACTACTCATGATAAGCTTCCTTTCCTCCACATGCTTTGAGATAGTGGCAAGAACAAGCTCTTCCATCACCTTTCCAGGAATAGAGGTGAGGCTGACTGGCCTGTAGTTACCCAGGTCCTCCTTCTTGCCCTTTAGAAGACTGGGAGTCCTCAGGCACCTCTTCTGTTCTCCAGGATGGTCAGCTTGCTTAACTGCTCTCTAACCCAATCCTCCTCAACTGAGACAAAATTTTTTAAGTATCAGCTTGTCATCATACTTTTTGGTGGGTTGTTCAGGGGTTTTTTTGTTTGTTTGTGGTTTTTTGTTGTTGTGTTGTTTTTTTTTTTTTCCCTCTAAGCCGAAGCTGCAGCTAGCAAAGCATTTTGAGTGACCCTTCAGTCCAATGAAAGCTCAGGGACAGCTTGTTGTCCAGCTATCCTTCAATACAGAAAGAGTAGCCTGTGGGAGACTTCACAAACACTTGAACAAATTCTTTTAACTTCACCAGGCCCAAAAAAATGAAAAGATCAGCACCAGGGAAGTAGCAGGAGCTGCTAAGACCACCCTATGGCTCAGATGTCAGCAAAGAGCTGCTGAAATGAAAAGTAATGTTCACAGATCAGCATGCAATCATCTGAGTGTGATTTGTGCTTTGGTTTGCAAGACAAGCTCAAGGCCTGGGAGAAAGTCAGCTGCTAAACATTATTCTAAATCATACATGGGCATAATAATAATCTGTTAGAGAGCTTGAGAGAGAACCAGACAGGAGTGAGACATCAGGGAAGGACAAAATTATATCCCAAACAGACCTTTTCACATACAGCGGTCTTAGTCTAACTTTTGAAAAGGACAGTTTATGCAATTAACAAGTCTTACAGCAAAATCCACTCATGTAATGCAGAAGGGATTTCCTACCTGCTCTTTTCAACAGGTTGGTCTGCAAGGACCTGAACCAGAACCTGCGAGCACTGGCCTGACCCCCTCTTTCTATCTGCTCTTTCATTTTTTTCTGAGTCCAGCACACGTTGGTGGACTGCTTATTTTGCTGATGTAAACTCCAGTTTCATGAAGTTTTGGGAAGACATCTTACCAGACATTTAAAAAAATAAGAATGAACAACAAAAATTAGGAGCTGCAGCAAATGGAACATTTTGTGACTGCCTTTCTGATACAGTGGGTAGTACTGCACATATTCATAATGTAGCCATCCCATTTTTCTGACAAGATGCATTGATGCAAGAGTAATCAAAACATACAAACATGTCCCTTAACCTCTTTGACACCGGTCCACGGATACATCTCAATATGATGTGAGCTAAAAATGAGGCATGACAGAACTACTAATGCCAAACAGGATAACTAAACACTACTAGTGAAAAGCGAAACACATCTGAATATGAATTGGTATTCTCAAATTAAATAGCTTTGATTTTGATAGCTAGTAAACATATTTATAATCATTCAGATGCTAAAATATGTGCTTCTAGTCCTTGGATGAATAAACATGAAAGCTGTGCCTGTTGATAAGTACTCACGCATTCATTTATTTAGTTGGAATATAAATCACACTTAACTTTTTTCTTTTCTATTTTTTTCCTTTTATTTTTTTCAATTAAATGGTCTAGGACTCTTTCAGCTAATCTGAGTCACTGTAACACCACCACGAACTATGAATGGTGCGCAAAACTAGTATATAGGATTCCACCAGAGTTCTGTGAAAAGCCTTTCAAATAGAGGTGAACCCTGTTCAGCACATTTGCTACTTGGATTGATCAATAATCTGGTTAATACCTTAACGGTTTGAGGGGTTTTTTTAAATGAAAATGCTTTCTCATCTCAGTATCTTGTGTACTAATACCATATTTTGTGCTTTACTTCCCGCTCAAGCAAAACCATTAATTGGAATTATGGGACCTAAAATTGCTCCTCAATATATGATACATGACCCTAAATCTTTTGAAGAAGTGGGCACATTGTTCAGTATTATGCAGTAATTGTGATACTATCTAGAGGTTTCTAAAGTCACAGCCCTAGAAACACACACAGTACACAAACAAGGAGTCAAGCTGTTCAAAAATAAATAAATAAAAACATCAAATTGACCCTAAAATAATGAGATTAGGATAAAAAAAACTTACTGGAAATATTAGTTTACTCCTTTCATATTTTTTTTTCTTTGCCATATGGTTTTGGAGCCTTTCATTTTCACTTCTATTATACCTCCCCCATAAACATGAAGTCCAGAAATTTCTTTCAAGAAGTGAAAAGGAAAAAAAACCAACCAACCAAAATGTTCATAGCAGAGATTGCCTTGTAGATAAACAAATTCAAGAACAAATATTCTCAAAAAGATAAATAAAAAAAATAAATCACGAGATGTATGAAAACCAGAATGGGAAACACTAACAAGCATGTAACTAATACTTACTTGCAGCAACACTAGTATGACACTGATTTTCTCAAGGATGCTTAAATAAGAATCTCCTTCTCTTCCACCCCTAGGTATTAAACCAGCAGTAAATCCAGAATCAATTTGGGCTTACATCACTTCTCCTGGAGGACACTAAACTCCACTGCTACTCTCCCCCCCATTTGACTTGCAAGCACGGGCTGCAGTTGAGAAGTACACAAACACATCCAGCTCTGAAGGGACAAGCATTTCACAAATTTAAACTGACTCTGTTTTTCTGAAAAATACCTCTCACTCCCACTCCATGCACACCAACAGCAGAATCTCTGCCAGGAACACACACACTCAACATTTGGCCCTGACAGGGTTTCTTCCTTTAAACAAGAGCCTCAATCACAGCTGTAGCTTATGCAACAAAAAGGATTCTTTGCAAACTCATTCTTCTTTCTTCAAATGGCATGATTAACATGAACACAAATGCAAAAACTTCACAATCTAAATTAAAATTCAAGAGGAAGAGGGAAAATATGACACCCTGTATTTTAAATAATAATGTTATGCAGACACTGGACCACTTTTACCAACCAAGCAAGACATGACATGAAGTTTAATAAATATTCAATAAAAAAAAGGAAGAAATATGAATTTGATGAAGTTTGCAGGCAATTAGATCAATTTATTTCACTATTAACATGACAGACCAAATGGAAATGGGTGAAAATGCAGTTCTACTGCCCAGCATTCAGACCACTGTGTAATTATGGAATGAAAGGGGTGCGGGGCAACTGTGACTGCCTTCTCTCCCAAGGTGGCCATCCATCACAGCCTTGACTCCTGCCAGTTCAGTGCCGAGATGGTACTTGTGGGGAAGGAGGTTTGTGGTGTGTGTGCCTGCCTGCGACGCTCCAGAGGGATCTCTTCCCACTATGTAAAGAACTTTTCCCACATGGCTAGCTTATCCCTGTTTCTGCTGCTCTTGAAGTGCCAGCTGCAGTTATGGGATACCAGGTTTCATTTGCTGCCCACTTTCTTTGGAAAAAAAAAAAGAAAAAATGAATAAAAAAATATATAAAAAAATCTACATTAAACAAGTCAACATTTGAAACTGAAAAACTAGGCCATTCCTTTTCACCTACACCACACACTCCTTTGGAAACCAGGGTTCTTTTATATCAGACACTGTAGAAATAAGGCAAAATAGTCTGTGTGCTCAACACACCACATGCAGCTCTTCTCCCACAAAGTTTCGAGCAGAAGAGGGACAGATACAACAGAACACCAAGACTGCTGCCATGATAAATTTGAGCATATGTACTCCAGTATTTCAAGATAAAGTTCACTATCTATGCATGTTAACCAATGCCTAAATATTTCCTTACCCTTTCAACAGCGTGTACTGCTCTGAACAGATCTAGCAAGTTGGTCTCAGTCACCGAGTTCCTGTTCCCGACAGACTCTCCAGCAACAGAGTTAAGTCAGTTGTCTCTGACAGATTGTATATCTGGTCAAGGTTAATAAAATGCTCCCTTTCTAAAATAGCTGCTTTGTCTGGCAGCACATACAGTGATAGATGTGCAAAAACACTTGCTCTAAATAATTCCTCCTTTTGACTAACTTCCCCCAAATGCTGCCTTTTTGCAAGAAGACTTGGGAAAAAAATTAATTAAAACCACACCAACGAACTTCAAATATGTCTGCTTGCAAGCTTACATCATGTATAAAAACTAAAATAGGCAAGTTTGGAAGGTCTGATTTTTAAGAAGCTTTAAAGGATTTTCCTCTCCAGAAATCTGCACAGTATCTAGGGCCCTGTAAATAAAATCTCTTTACAGTGGCTCCAGCTGGTCACCCAAATATTGCAAATACGTTTGAAAACCTATTACTAAACTGCTCTATCTTGCAGCACATAACATACAACTTGGCTATTGCTACTTACAACTTCATAGCTGGTCCATCCACTAATAGCCATCACCATGGGAACAAGGAAACAAGCACCAGTGAAAGGGAAAAATATTTTCTTAATCCCTGAAAGCCTACAGAGGCATGTCTACCTTCCCTCAGTTTTGTTTCTGCCATCAACTAACTACTGAAGCAACTAGGACTTTGCAACACCAAAATAACTGGTGTTCCATATAAAGTTAAGAACATTTTTATGGAACAGAATTTCAGTTTGAATGAAGATACCCATCTGTGTTCCAATGATAGGAAACACACTTTACAGATCAATCTCAGGCTGTTTCAAAATGAAAAAAGAGGTCATCTAGTAGACCTTAAGAAAACAGGTATTCTGTAGTGTCAATATTTTTTTTGCACCATATGACTACAAATTTTCAGGAAAGAAACCAAGAAAAGGAAGGAAACAAGAAAGCTGTCTCAATCACATCTACTCCAATAAGCTTAACTTCAGCATGGTGCAAAAAACCTCCATCATCTCCTGATATTATACAGGCTCCTTAGAAGGTCCTCTCTAATTAAAACCACTAAAGGAGCAAGAAAAGGATCTGAAAAGGATCCATGGCTCTGCTATTAAAGGCGTATCCTAGCTTTAAAAGCATGTATGGCACTGATGCACTAATTAAAGTAAAAAGAGAGCAAGATGGCCAGCCATCTTCTATATGAAGAGGAGTACCTTGATGCTGACTTGCAGCTCCACCACCTGCTAGCTGCTAGTCAGGGCATGAGAAAGCTACCTCAGTAATGAGGAGCCTGTAGCTATTATTTTTTTCCATAGGGAGTAGATATCACCACAACACTGCAAGGAGCTATTGATAAGGAGAAATGAGGGATCAAAAAGAAAGCATAGCATCTTTAATCAAGACTTTCCCCCTTCCCAGGTTGAAAATGGAGAGCATCTCATTAAGACAAAAGTGACGGGGCACAGCCACCACCATGGGCAGGTGCCCCCAATAGTGCCTAGCAAAATGCACAGCAGTGATGTTGGCATTATGGACAACACAGTCAGCCCAGTGCCATGCTACAAGCCCCTATTAGCAGGACAGTAACAAAACACTCTGCTTGTGGTAGAACAACAGGCACCTCCTCTAATCAAATCTTTTGTCTGGTGACCAAGTACTTTAAAAGGCTGCAAGGGAGCAGCACAGCAAAACTACCCACACCATTGCTTTTCACATCAACTGCAGATGAGCACAGCTCATCTGAAATCTCAGGAGTCACCACCTCCCACTATTAACAGATTGCATTAATAACAACACTATTTTAACACTTTTTCAATTTGCATTTATCCAAATGCCATCACATTAAGCAGCGTTAATTACATGGTTTTGTCTGGAACAAGACATTTACAGTAGCATCTGTTGAGCTACTGACATGCAAGACCTGCCACATTTGAATTTTTTCTGACAACCATCACACTAAAGCACTGGTGATGCTTCGTTACAGCTTCCCTAAAGTTTCAGGGACACTTTGGCAGCTTCTGCTCTGCATTCCCTCCGTGTTTCCTGGAGCCCCAGGAAAAGTTACATAGAAAAAGACTCTCCAAACCTCTTAGGGTGTCATATTTGTTGGTGGGTTTTGGTTGGCTTTTTTTTTGGTGGGGGGTGGTTATTTTAAGTTTTTGTTTTGTTTTTGAGGGTTTTTTTGGTTGGTTGGTTTTGTTGTTATTGTTTTTTGTTTCTTTCCCCAGTGGGCAAAGATGCACTGTTTTGTTACTGTGCTCCAGATTTGTCTGTTGTAAACTCAGTCCCCCTGAGCTGCCCCAGCCAAGGGGCCACCTTTGGCAGAAATATTTCAAAAAAGCCCCAAAACCTGCAGGGCCCTTTGTGGGACAGCAACACATGGCACCTGGCCACAGTGACATTACCCCCAGGAGAAGGGGGCTGCAGGGTGACATTTTGTGGGGCCCAGGGCCCTGCCAAGCCCTTCAGAGCAGGCCAGCCCTGAGGAGGCCAGCCAGGTGCAGCCACCATTTCCTCCCTGGGCCCCATTTTCCAAAGCAGTCTGTTCACAGAAAAACAAACAAACAAACAACAAACACTGGAAGAAAAAGGCCAGGGGGAACATACCAGAAAGAGATCCAGGAACTTCCACAGATGGTCCCCGAAGGCGGTGGAAAGTCCTGGCCTGCTTTGACTGCATACAAACATTTTGGCAGCTACTGCTGAGGCAGTGGCGAGTGCCTGCAGAGATCATCCACGTACCCACCAGCAAAAATGTCACCCACAAGCCAAGCACCAGATTCAACCTTCTCCCTCTCAATTTTGAGACAAAAATGCTTCCTGAGGAGCAGCGGTGATGTGCCTGAGGCAGTGCCTCCTCCCTCGCAGCTCCTCAGTGAGCTGAGTCTCTTGCTGACCATCCCTCACAGCAGCCACATCCCCATCACCACCCCAGAAGGGCCAGGGGCATCTCTGCAGCAGAGATCTCAAAGATTTAGCAGAGACAAGTTTGCAGACAGCATAAGACCACGGAAACAGGGTGGTATCCACCACAGAGTGGTGGAGGAACTTCACTGAGGAAACACAGACAAGCCAAGGTGTGTGGCCCCAGCAGCTGCCGTGCCAGGCAATGGTAGCCGGACAGAATGCGTCCCCATCCTCCAAATGACCCTGGAGGGGGTCCTGGGAGCTGGAGAATACCAAGTCAAATTTCCAGCCCTGCTAAGATGGCACAGTTTATTATGAAGAATAAAATTAATGTTCACACAGACAAGATTTTGCTGGGAAAGAACTGGTATGCCTTCTATAAGCGGAAATCCTGCCTTGATAACCTAGAGTCTTATGAGGTAGCCAGTTGCTGTGTGAATAGATTTTCAAAATAATTGGGTTTTCAAAAAGCCATTGATGAAGTCCCATGCAAAAGATTATTAAAGAAACTAAGCTCTCACAGGCCCTGAAGGAAAGTCTCTTTTATGGACCAAAAGCTAGTTAGGAAGCAAAAGGTTTTGGGAGGAAAAAAAGCTACAGCTAGGGTCCTCCAGGAATACACTTCCCTGAGGATTTCATTCAATACCTTTATCACAGACCTGGAGAAGGGAGAAACCCTGAAATCTCAGGGCCTGAAAACAGAACTAAACCATTTTGGGTAGTCAAATGGCACAGCAACAGTGAAGAACATCACCATCAGAAAGTCAAGAAGCCTAGTGAGTGGGAAAAGAGGCAGCTGAGTCTCACTAGATAGTCTTAAAGGTAAATACATGTAGGGAAAGCCACCTAAACAATGCCTATGTGATGCTGCACTCATAGGGGTCACAACTTCAGATCTTGCAGTCATCACTGGCAGTTATCTGAAATCATCAGCTCATTGTGATCTCCTGAAAAAAGAATCAACAAAATGTGGTGAATCATCTGGAGGGATACTGTAAAGGGACAGCTATTGTTTTGCCACTTCATAAGCCATCCTATATGCAGTCCTGGTCTCAAGGAAGGTTGGAGCAGTCAGACAAGGGCAACTGTTACAATAAGGGGGATGGAGCTGCCATCTCACACAAGGACAGAGTACAAGAGTTCAGACTACTTAGCTTGGGGAGGAAAAACCTAAAGAGGGTTTGCTGGTTTAATGTTTACAAAAAAATGGATGCAGTGGACAAGTTTAAAGAACTGCAGTTTGCCAAGTTCTAAAGAACAAGAAGTAGGTGGAATTGGAAAAGTTAGAAGATGACCAGTTTAGAAGAGATAAAATAATTTCTGTTCATGGGAGGAGATGAGCACCTGAGACTTGCAGTGCCAAGGGACTCAAGAGGCCCGTCTGTATCCCTAGTCTGATCCAACCAGCACAGTAACAGAAAGAGCGCTATGCAACAAGATCTCATAAGAACCTTCAAAATGCTAAAAAAAAGGAAAAAAAAAATATTAAAAACTTGTTTCCATTTCGAAGACTTCCCCACTAACTAAAACTTTGCAAAGCCTTGGAATGTTTTCCAGTGCTGAGGTGTGAACAGTACACTAGTGTACTTTAGAAGACTTTTAGGTCACTTGGTGGTGGGGGATAAAGGAAAAACAAAAGGAGAAGAAAGAAGAATGATGTCCAAATATGCCCAAATCATTAGATCGTTCCAAATGTTCAGCTGAAATCTCCAGCCAGGTCTTCAGTGCCCTGAGTGCTTTCCCCATCCTTGGTGTGTCAGGATAAATTATCATCAGCATTCATGCTTTTGTTTCTTCTCTTTGCTAACAGATGTAGTAATCACACATTTGGACACTGGCAATATTTCTAATTGTGTAATGAGGGCAGAGATAGAATTAATTAATGATCCAAGGTAGATAGAAATTCTGAGTTAATTTCTTGCAGGTTTTTGAGGGGTTACTTATGGCTGGAGGTGTTCTCGCAGTCTTCCAGCTCTGTCACCAGACCTAGTCATGCATGCCAATGAGAAAACAGCCATTTTGGAAAGAGAACAGGCCAGATATTGAAGGACCAACTGCCACAAAAACTACCTTCTTAGTGACAACAGGCCTCAGATAGTACCTGCAATCAAAGCAAAGCAATACTGCCAGATGTGAAAATGTCCCCGATCTGAGCACATTGCAATTCCATCTGAGTGTTTCTTCATCTCTCCCAGCCACACGTTATTCCTTGTCCATTCACCGATCTGATTGCACCCTGCACACCAAAAGACAGCTGCTTTCCACCAAGGAGAACAGAAACAAAATCACATGTGCACAGAACCACAGAATATTTCAAGGACAATGAAAATGATCAAGGCTACTCCAGTCTTAAGGCAACTATGTAAGTGAACTACTAACTGAGAGAGATGAGCTCCAGATCTGACATGGATTGGATGCCCTGGGCCTGCACAGGATGAGTATATAGCACAAATTACACACTTTGCCAGTGGGGAGACAATCACATAACACCAACCTAATCTATACAAGCACACTGCTGGCTTCTACAGGCGGCCACTCGCTGCAGGTATTGGAAACTGTCACAACAGAGTCCAACACAAAGAAAAGGGAAGCAGAACAGATATGAATAAAGCTTGCTCACAGTCAGAAGCTCAACTCCTGTTCTCCCCTGGAAGTTTTAAAACTTATTAAATTAATCCACCATAAATTATACACTTATAATGTATAATGCCTAGCAAAACCTGAGACTATTCAGCTAAAAATGCAGTCATGAAGTTGGCAAGGAGCAGTAATTCTCAGTGAGATGATTATGTTTCACAGCTTTCGAGACTAATAACAAGATTTATATTTTCAGTGTCTAGTTATTTCAGGTGGCTTCAGTTTGAAGCATGAAACTTACCCAAGAGACACACACTTTTCTGGAAAAGGTTGCAGCTCATTTCTGAACTCCCAGTTTCTAGTCTCCAATTCACTACCTTCTTTAAAAAAAGCCTCCTGGTATATTTTTGCATGTGTTTGCAAAGCACCTACCCAAGCGTTCTAAATAGAAAGACACACAGATACTTAAAATACTGCTATGCAAATATAGGACTGTACATCCATTGTAAAGTTGATCTAAGACAAGACTCCCCATGATTCATTGTCATCCCTGGAGCTGTAATTATTCATCAGCCAAGAAAATTTCAACAGATACTGAGGCAGCATAAGACCAACCCAAATGCCATTTCTCCATGGGACCAACACAAGAAAGGCCTTTACTATCCATAGTACCCAGTGCTCAGACAGACTGCTTGCATGGTACAACCTTCATACACATAAGAGAGACCAACCCCAAGGCTTCTCAAACCTGTAGCCAGCACAAGAGCACAGAGTTTCTGGCTAAGCCAATCTCATCTCCACATCCTGGAGGTGAATCAAGCTCAGGTCTGTACTTAGCCCCAGCACTGAGAAACAGCATTTAACCCTGCTGATATAGTCATGTACACTAGTTAGTGACAATCAGCTCTTAACAGATATAAAACAGCTGGATTCTGCTTCTACAAGAGATGCAAGATCCCCTGAGACTGGAAACTTCTCTAGTTCAGGTCTTGAATTCCAATTGTTACTGTCATGACAGTTTTTAAAATAAGCAAAAACTGTTGACAAGCACTGTGCTCATGGCCTTGAGCAAAAAACTACTGCACTTAAATAATTTTCACAGTGCCTCACCTTTTCAGGAAAACACAACTCAGACACCACCATCACCTCTCTTGATGGAAATGAGTCGGCTGCCCTTTTGCTATGACAAACATTCAGGCTCCCCAAAGTTGCCCTTTCCTCAGATTCAATGATTGCATATTTGCAGCAAGCAAATACTTACTCCAATTCCCACTCCACATTCTTTCTTTTATCATTAGATTTCTCCTACTTGGTGTACACAAGCTGCATGGGAACTCTCACACAGAAACAAGCTTTCAGGTGAATTCACCTTTGAGTCCACAGTGATGATGAGCAAGTTCTCCAACACACTCTCTCAGAATTGTGCCCACACTGCCCCCAGCATCTAGCAAAAAGTGGTTTGTCAATAAAGTGCTGAAAGAAATTGCCTGCTTGGAGCATGCAGTGTCAGTGCATGAACAGGAACTGAGCAACTAGCTCACCCTGAGAAAAATACAATAATTTTTAAGTGTCAGGAAAGAATTCAGGCCTGGTTGTTTTATTTTAAAACATACAAAAAAAAATAAAATTAGTTTTTCATTCATCACTCCAGCTTGTCCTGTCTCTAAAGAAGAGCAGGATAGTTTTCTTTTTGGTTTGAAAATGGATGTTCATGTTTAACAGGTCATATAGCTCCGGGCATTATTATTTTTCAAGCTACTAACAGCTTGAATATGCCTTTTCTTTAACTATAGCATTCCAGAAATTCCTAGCTCTAGCCTTAGACACCGAGACAAAAGCCCTGAGTCTTCGCATTAACTCTGAGTTACAACTGCTACAGATCTACAGAGTCAAGCAGTATTAAAAAATAAGGTTACCATGTCATCCCCTATCAAGTCTAATTAAGGACAGCTTATTGCCTCTGTAATTAAAACTGCCTAGATCCCTTGCAAGCACAAGCTGCAGTTTTGGTGCTGATATATATTTTTAACATCCTCATTTCTTTTATCTTATATAAAGTGTATGCTTATACACACACATATATATGCAGAGGTCACCTTTTTATTGTCAATACTGACACACCACATATAAAAGTCTTGGCAATGAAGGACCTCGCTGATTTTAGACACTTGCCACCGTGAGAAGGTGACTCCAGTGTGAATGCCAGTTGTCTCAGGTGAGACAGACAAGTGCTGGCAGATGTATTACACCTCTTCAAATTGGAAAAAAATGAGTATCAGGCAAGACAGGACTGAAAGCATCAGACTGCTAAGGAAAAACTTGTAAAACACAAGGCAGGAAACATTTTTAATATAAACAAAACCCAACAAATCTGAAATTAACCTGATTTTAAGCTGCCTCAGACAACTCAGCAGGGTTAAGTTTGGGCACTTTACTCCAGGCAGGAGTAAAAATGAGGAAAAGAGCAGCTCCCAGGATTTATCTCCTTAAACCTTGTAAGATTTATCCCACTACACCCCATTTAGCCCAAGCAAAACAAGTAAATTTTTAAGAGTAATGAACACCTCTTTCCAATCCCCACCTCACTCTGTCCTTCAGTTTTACTGCTGTATTTCTTTCCATCAGAGTGCCTACTGTTAGAATACAGAAAGTGAACAGTCAGCTAAATAAACATCTACCTGTCATTAGGGAGTGAGATGACATTCCCTGTCGCCCAAAAGTAAGGGAAGACATGTCTCAATGGCCATCCTTCACCCAAGCAGATGCCAAAGTTGGCAGATGGCTGGAAGGACAGTGGCTCAATTTGCTTTTGATCACCAGTCTGGGTTTGGAAGAACAGCTCTGCCCAGCAGTCCTGAAGTCAGATGTGGGAGCTTTGAACAGAAGAGGCACTTGGTGATTTGACATCTCTCTCTTCTCTAAAGGATATGTAGAGATGGATCAAGACAAACCTCCTGCCAAGATTTATAATGCATTTCTAATGACATATGCTAGAAATCAATGCTTCTTCAATGTTCTGCTATTCCCTGGACTTGTCAGTGGAGGGGAAAGCAGGTACTCAATATTTGACATAGATTACTTCAGAATGTCAAAATATATTACAAATATGTTGTTGGCTTAGGGTACATATTCAGTTTCTGGTGTTCTCTATTAAAGAAATGCATGTGTTATTTAAAAAAACAAAACCAAAAAAAAACCCAAAAAAACCAAACCAACAAACCAGACACACGATTGAACTTCACACTCCATCACCAAGTTCAAGTGTTCTGTGAAGAGATCTCACACAACCATGGATGACATCACAACCATGGATGACATCAAGGAATTATCAGCTGTCCTGATTCATCTTGTTAGTCCCTTTATTTCAGCACATGTAATTTCTTTTTTGCCCCGCCCCTCAGTCATGCCCCTTCCCATAGGACATATTTTGTCTACTTTCTAAGAACAAGACAGGGATTTTTCTTTTAAAGAATGCTGCTGCTGGCCCTAAGGACACAGTTCATATACTCTCTGAGGGTCAATATATTAGAGATAAGATGGAAGCAATGTCAGGTTTTATTAACCTATCATGACCTCTGAGCCTACAAATCTAGAATGTGTAAACTTTTAATTCCTCCATTAATCTGGGACAGAGTTACAGAAGTCCATCACAAAATCAAAACCAGTTCTCCAAAAACAGGATGCCAACTCCCATTTCAACATGGGGGCTACACTCAGAGAATTGCTCCATGCATGGGTTTTGAGACCACCACTACTAGTCTTAAAATGCTTATCCATCATCGAGTCAAAAAAATACATGTAGAGACATGTGTTGCGCAGGTGTGAGCATTATTGCAATTCACACAAACCATCCCAAAGGTTAATTCCCATAAAAGTAGTGACCAAGGAGTGAGCGCAAGGAAGGAAGTTGAAGGGTGCTGCTGTGGGCAAGGGGTTGGCAGTGCAGGGTCAACTCAGCAGCTGGTGCAAGAGCAGCCAAGCAGCTTAGATGTATCCCACTGAAGGAGGAAGTTGACTGTGGGGAAGGAGCAGAGACAGCTGCCTCAGGTCTCATGCTGTCAGAGGGAAAGCTCCCCAGGTGTTTCAGCAAACTGCCCCCTTCCCAAGCTGGGCCAGCAAGGGGGAGAGGGCATAAGGAAACAGGAGATACCTCAAGGTCACCATCACCTTTAAAGCCTTCTGCAAAGCAAATAATGCTACTGTATAACAAAAAACCCAAACAACCTCCCACAAGCCCATTTTATAAAGATTGGTAGCAATGGATCATATTTACCAGGAGGGAAGAGATGTGCAGCATACCAAGAAAAACGCCAATGTTGCTGACAGAGAGAACGAAGGAAAACCCACTAGCAGAATCAGCAGCTTGGCTTTTGCAGCTTAACTTCTGCTTTACATAAACCGCTACATTCAGTAGCAGTTCAATGTTTATGATTCCACATCTATATACATACGTGCAGACACACAGGGAGATTGTTCTGCCATCCAATAAAGGGAAACAGAAAAATAAATATGCCAGGGGTGGGTTGTTTTCCATATATATAACAAATGTGATTTTGCCAAGGATGTTTAGAACTGGTGGAAGGGAAGCAATGTAGAAACTGAAAATGACTTCACTGATAGATGCAGAAGAAAAGTGCCTCAATATTCAGCCTCTCATCATTACATCACATTAAACCAACGCAGAAAGTGGAAGTGTAATAGCAAAGTTGTGGCTAGGTACATCCACTGGATTTTCCTTGGTTTTATTTACTCATCAGAAAAAGATCAGTTGTCCTTTGATTTCAGCCTCTGGTCCTGCTGTGTTTCAGTACACCGTGGTACGATGGCATTATCAGGCAACAGAGTTCGGTATGGAGGCAGATTTTTGCCACTGCATACATTTGAATTTGTACCTAAATTAGTAACAGAGAGATCTCCTCTTCCATCATTTCGGGGGGGGGGCAGAACTGACTCCTTTCAGCTACACAACCTGACATCCCCATTTCTTTATTGCTGTGCAAAATCCCCCATTATCAGTAAACACACGCAACCAATCTCTATGTTACTACAAACACCGCTCAAGATGAAGACACATCACTGTAGAAGTGAAGTACCACAGCACAACACAGCCAAGATGTTTGAAGAAAGTTGTTCTGTGTTACAGAGAAAAGTGCTGTTATTCTTTATGCACAGCCTCCAGAAGTGAGGCCCCAAATCCTACCTCCTCCATTCTAGGAACTGCAGGCAGCATTTTCCATGGAGAAGTGGCAATGCCATTGTAACATGCTTTAACTTGTGGTCAGCCCCAAAATGGTCAGGCAGTTGGACCAGGGGATAATTTTAGGTTACTTCCAGCTGAAGTATTCTATTCTATAGACCTCTCCATTCAGGCATCTACTTACCCATGCCCTAGGTGCTTGGGAGAGTGGCAAGGTGCTGCTTAAAATTTTTACTGTGAAAGTTAAGACTTGTCTGAAATAGTTTCAGCTGATCACTATTAGTGGCAGAGAAAGAGAGACGTTCTGAAGAGGGGTTTTCTTTGAAAATCTGACATCTGAAACATCACTCATCTAATTACCAGAAAGTAAAGGCTCTGTATGAAATGCTCCAGCTACTGGATTACTGTGCAAAACCTCCACAGCAGTTCCCTGTAAATAAAAATCTAACAGCACTGTGCTACGTAACTGTTGAAATACACAGAATATTTATGGAGGCATTCATCTACAGATTGTGCTATCTTTTATTGAATGTGCCAGAGCGCAGCAGGTCTGAAAAGGACAGAACTTTCATTCATAACTAGCTCTGCATCCCTGAAGCACACCAAGGGCCATATTTCTGATGTCTTTTATGTTGGTTCAAGTCATTTGACTTCTATTGCATCCTTGGGTCTCATTAAGCCCATCAAACAACAAGACAGAGAAAAGGAAAACAGGCCCAAAACACATTTGGGATCTCAAGTGGTACAGATTCACATAGTCCAGTCAACTTTAATGGGAGTTTTCCACCCAGCTCTTATGAAAATGCAAGATTATGCCACTCCACCTTGTTATGAGAAACTAACAAAAATCCTGTGTAGAAACATAAGGCAATCACCAACTCCATCTCCCTATCAGGAACCTCTGCTAATTAACTCACTTCATATCTGTTAAACATCCAATTCACAAAAGACTTCAGTAGGTGAAACAACAGAGGAGGAATAACACCCCCCAAAAAAACACCAAAAAACCAAACCCAAATGAAACAAAACACTAAACCAAAAAGAGAGAGATTAACCCAGCCATGTGAAATGTAGCAGACCCATCACTGCACGCCAAGCCCAGAGCTCAACAGTGCTGTTAACAGCTTCTGGTCCCTTAGTAAGTCTTTGCCCTACATCTAGTAAAAGACAAACCCAACTTCACTTGAAGACTGGAATGCAACTTTTATTCCAGTCTGTTTAAATACACACTATAAACGCATAAATCCTGCAGACAGTAGGTGGCACTTTTCCTCTCAGCCCTCTTCCCTTTCCTGCCCAAAATTCATCATTAAAAGACAGACAGAACGGTAAATGTTTAACAAAACAGAGCTTTAAATACTTATAAAAAACATAAGGACGAGATCTCATTGTTAAAATCCAACCAAGTTGCACATGCAAATGCACATATGCACAATTTAGAGCTTGTATCATATTCATGGCATGCAGTGTAATCATCAGGGAAAGCTTTATTAAATGAAAATAAGCCTGTTGTAAGAGATTTCCTTGCAATTATTCCACTACCATTATCCTGGCCAGGCATTCATTCAGCTTTTCAAATTAATATGCTTAGTTTTCTGAGCAAGAGATCAGAATAGTGGAATTCTATTGGGAATTCAATTACCAAAGAAAATAATTGCTTGAGCATTCAAGAAATTGGAACTACATCTAATTGTGAATAGTAGATTATTATCTGGATTATGGAAGGCACTTTGAAATTAACTCAGACATACAGCTATAGATGTCTTTAGGATAGTACCTGCTAAGACTCCCAGGGCTCCTCTCAGGCAAAGAGCAGCTTCCTCTCAAATAGGAAACTGAAACTACCAGGGTAGTTTTGTTGCCTTTCAGACCGGAATGGCACAAGCCAACATCCCTACCTAGAAGTTAAAAAGAGGAGAACAACAACAACATAATCACAAAAGGAGTTTCCTCGGGACTTGTTCCTTTCCCATTTTGTATTCCTTTGGTGTGGATGAACGTTAGAAAGTTGCTGTATGGTTGGCTCTTTTGCTGCTTGAAGACTGTGCTGTCTGATTGTAGATTGCTGGTGCATTCAGGTGGTAGATATACACTTAAAAGTGGCAAAGCTGTAATAAATGAAGGCAACCTCCTGCCTGCAGGCTCTGCTACAGCACAGAGATGAGCTTAAAGTGCTGGAACAGGAGGGCAAGAAGAAAAGGGTTTAAACCCAAGAAGCTTGGGATTTTTCAGAGACCAAAACAGAACACTTTCTCAAGGATTTTGTTCAATTTCTTTCTGAAGATAAGCAAGCATGAGGAAAAGTATTGTAATGTCGAGAAAACATTGGAAAATTATAACAAATACAGAAGGATACAAGATCTGTAGGATGCACACTAAGTATCTGGCAGAAACTATGCATGAAGTCTACCTTGCAAATTGGCATCCAAACGGTAGAAAGACTAGAGAAGGAATTGGGAAGGATGCTGAAGCTCAGACAGTGGGACTGACAACGTAGTAGCAGAGAGGTATGTGGACAATTTGAGACCTACAGATACTTATGTGCAGATTTTACACATGAAAAATATAACTGTGGCACCAAAAAGAAGTAAAAAACTACCCAGAAAATGAGAAACCATATTGAGGACTAAATTTGCTTCACAGGAGAGTACACTTAGAAACCACAGAAAAAAATGCAAGGAAGAAATGAAGAGGAAGCGGCTGGGTTTGGTGCTTTTTTCATGAAATACTATGAGGCAGACAGGTGGTATTGCAAGCAGAGTCTCTCCAGAGATGGAGAAAGAGCTGTGTTAGTGCCTGGTGAGAAAGCCACAGGAGCTTCCTCTGTACAAATGATTCCAAACAGAAGGAAGCTAAGACACAGGTGTGAAAAGCAACAAGGGAAGCCAGTTCCAGAAGGCAGACTCAGAAACTGAACTTAGTCAGACTCAGAAAATAAAGGTTAAGAGGGTATTTACTTGTTTACCGCACATAGGTTACCAAGGAGATGGAACGTATTTCCACAAAACAAACGAAACCCCAAACTGAACTTGTTTTAACAAAATACTGGCACCGGAACAAACAAGAGCAATGTAGGCAGAGTAGATTTAGGTTGGCAGCAAGAGTTCTTAAAATCCCAGGAATCCCAGAACTGTTCTTCCAGAGCAAGAGCAAAAGTGAAAATGGCAACCTAGCACTCCAAGGCAGGGCATGGTAGCTTCTACAGAAGGGATTACATGATACAATGGTTCACAAGAACCGAGGACTAAACTGGATAGCCTTCTGCTCCCCCCCATAATGCGACGTCTCAGATTTTTCAAATATAAACACACATTTACGACCACAGCCCCAATTTTGTTCAAAGAAAATGGCAAATGCTGCCTCAGAAAAGGGAAAGCCTCCATTTGATAGCCAAAACCCAGCTCATTCTCCATAAAAATGCCTTCAGCATGACCTTTTTCTGTATCACACTTCTCTATATTCAGCTGAGTATGTATTCATTCAGAACTAGTCAAAATGCACATTTCAATCCAGACTCACCCTTTCCAGAAATACTTTCCAGACTTAGGTTTGTCATACCAAGACAATGTCTCAGCAACTCACTCCATCAAGCCCTTAAAACCCACCAGAGAGAATTCCATTCTTTTTTACATATCTATACAATTTGAGATGTGACCAACCACATTTTGTCTGCACTCTGAGTTCAAGTAGTCTAGCCAAGCCATTTCAGCTATATGGCTTTCTGACAAAGAACTGGTGTTACTCATATGTTTTGAAGGTTACTGCATTGCCTGCCATTTCTTACTGCAGAAAAAAAAATTACCTGAGCCTTGAGACTTCAAACCGAGTGCCAAGGAGGGATCTCTGAGAAGTTTAATAGATAGGCCAGTTCAGAAGGAGCGAAAAACCTGTTTGGGCTCAATAGAAAATGTGCACTTTGAGGCAAGGTGTTTTAGTTTGCTGTTTGTTTGGGGTTTTTTCTATTTAATTGCTAATAGATAGAAAAACTAGAGTCCCAAAGAAGGATTCCTTAAGTTCTGCTTTCATTTCTAACACTGTCCCCAGTTTTATCACATTCCAGAAGACATGTGAGCTTTCTGCAACCACACCACAAAATACATATAGTCTATGACCATGCAAGTTAGAAAAGAAACCAACTCTTTCATCTTTACAACTTTCTCACACTTAGAGAGCAATTTGTTCCATAGCTTCTGTGACTTACCTCTAATCCATTCCCATTTCATCCTTCTCTCTTTTCCAGGACAATTTTCCTCTGCTCCAAAGCACAGAGCAAGTTAGTAAAGTCTTTCCATACTTTTAGGAGCTATCTCCTGACCTGCTCCCAACCTGACAAAGACCTTGTTGTGTAACTGGGCTGACTTAAGTGCTTTCCAGCCCCACCAGAATTAATGAAATTGATCCCAGCTGAGACCAGGCTCTACCCTGCTGCAGGTGTATTTGAGTACCAGTCCTCCTATAAAGCCCATCACCTTTCTTTCTTCAGCCTTTTTACTTAAAGAAGCTGAACTGACTGCAAAAGGGAGCTAGCCATGCAGGATACATCCCACTGACTACTCAGGATAGGTCAGAGCAGACTGTCTGCTCAGCTTGCTTCTCACTTGAAGTTCTAGCCTCACAACAGCCACCCACTGCAAAAATACCCGACAAACCCCTTCCACACCTAGCACTTTACAGACACCAATAGTGGCCTCTTATTTGCCCTCAAAGAGTAATTAGCAATTCCATAGGAGAGGTGCACATATCTTGAATTCAGAATAAATAGTGCATTTTCCAAGACATTGCCCTCAGCATACTGAAGATGTACCATTAAATGTTAATTTCAGAGCGGGTTTCAGACACACATGACTCCCATAACCAACACACTGCCTCTTCCTCACACTAGACTTTTATCTCTCCATGAAAACACTGCAGCTTCCTCAATCCAACTCCTGGAGGTTTGCACTGAGTAGGTATTTGTACCGGTCAACTCTCCAGCTAACTGTCAGCAGCACCAACCCCAGTAAGAGAGTGAAGACTGTCCACTTGCAGGGGAGACTGTCTGTGGTACATTAGAGTTATAGCAAAACTACAGGAAGAATCCAAGGCCAGAGATGAGAGCTTCACCATCTGGGCAAACACTTGCCTTGTGCCTTGCTCCCGGGCCTGTAATAACATATTTTAATCATTAGGAGACATTTAGATGCCTCCAGAAATACTTTTTCTTCCAGTTTAAGAACCATAACCAAGGACTTTGACCAGGTAGTCATATGTAGACATTGCAAAAATCTGTGGCTAACTCAAAATGCAAAGAGAAAAATACACTGACTTTAAATACCTGAACTCAAAATGTAATGAGTTCAATATTAAACTGGATTAAATTAGGTGATTAAGCAGATTGTTCTGCTGAACCAAAATATGTCTGCTTCTGGCCTGAAGGATGCTCCTGCATACTTATATGAGTAGTCCCAAACTCCAGCTGGAGAAGGCTTGCAGTGATGGTTAAGTCTAGCAACTACTGCGGGCAAGTGGCCACGGCCACCACTGGTCCATGAAAGGGAATCACCAGTAGTTTTTAAATGGTCATCTTCATTTCCAAGCTTACCCTTTTTTCAGTGATCACTCTCTTACAATGCCCTTTCCCAAGGAAATCAAGGCATTCAAACGCAGAATGCAAGGAGGGAGAACGGCTTTCTCTACATGGCTATCCAGCTGTATGACTTAGAAACAATCCCACTGGAGCTCCTTGCATCTAAATCCAACATGGCTCTTTCTACTCTGCATTTAATTTCAAAAAATTATAAATGTGCCATTGTCTGGATAGAGCTTTAGGGAAACACAAAGGAACACAGAGGCAATAAAGCAACAGCTGCTTCCCTGTAGCTACATTTCTCACAGTTTAACAACAAACACTTTTTTTATAGCTCATAGCCTCTGTATGTTGTCTCTCCAAGTAGATACCTGCTGGAGTGGACATTTCAGTCCTTGTACTCAGAGACAGATCAAAGAAATGCTGTTCACCAAGCATATAAATGTTTATTTATGCAGGTGTTTACATATGAATATCTGTATCTTATATACACATTTATGTGTATAAATAGATATACCTTTTTTCAGATGGTAGCACCTCCCTTCAAGAAGTTCATTGAGATGCTGGAGTGGGTCCACAGCAGAGCGACGAGGCTGATGAAGGGACTGGAGGGGAAGTCTTATGAGGAGAGGCTGAGGGAGCTGGGGATGTTCAGCCTGAAGGAGACTCAGGGGGGACCTCATCACTCTCTACAGCTACATGAAAGGAAGCTGTAGTCAAGTGGGGGTCTGGCTCTTCTCCCAGACAATCAGTGACAGGGCAAGGGGGCAGGGCCTGAAGCTGCGCCAGGGGAGGTTTAGGTCAGGTATTAGGAAGCACTTCGTCACAGAAAGGATGATAGAACACTGGAATGGACTGCCCAGGGGGTGGTGGAGTCACCACCCCTGGAGATGTGTAAGGCAAGATTGGATGTGGCACTTAGTGCCATGGTCTAGCTGATGTCACAGTGTTGGGTCATAGGCTGGACTTGATGATCCTAGAGGTCTATTCCAGCCTCAGAAATTCTGTGATTCTGTGAAAAACAAAAGTCTGTGGGCAAAAGCCTTCCATGTGTATCAGTGAGGGCTCCTCACTGGCATCAGTAAGACCCAAGACTATGGATAACCTTTCTCTTGGAAGACAATAGTGTATATGAGCTGAGAAAGAATAAGGTACACCTGGAACAAGTCTGGTAGACCTGTACTGAAATATAGGACATTTGTTGCAGGTAGGAATCAAAGACATAGCATCACCACAGCTGATCACAGAGAAAAAACTTATTGGTCAAAAAGGGTGACCCTGATGTTGAGCACAGCAGTTTAATTCCCACAAAGCTCAGTCAGGTTTGCAGGTTTGTTCAAAGCTAAGCGTAAGCCTTAGTACATTCCTGATTAAGAACAGTAGGTGATACATTATGGGAAGGTTAAGAAAAGATCTGAGGCAGACAGAAATATAAAATACAACAGTTGGACATCTTTTACTCTTCCAGCATCCACTGGCCCTCTCGAGCTGTCTCTGCCAGAGATGTTACAAGGGTTTATACAAGAGCTTAACGCTGAGCTCACTTGACAGTTACAATTGCTTAGGAATTGCAAAATTAGAAACTGAAGTTAAGGCCTGTTACATGGTGACCATCTAATGCCTAGAGCAAAATCATCGTCGTCACAGGTGCCAGCTTACACGAGGTGGTTATTTTTATTTTCCAGTTTGTTATTGTTACTAAACACTGCAGAACTCCCTATCCCACACAGAAAAATATTTCAGTCAGCTCTGCCCCGGTTTTGTTTTTCAGCCCCTCCTATTCAGCTTTGTTGAGGATGTAAGGGCAGATTGACCTTTACTTTTTGCTTAGACCCAGGACTGCAGACCACACTATGCATGGAGAAGTGGAGCTTCTCCAGGGGAGAGAAAGAAAGCTGGAGCTGCTGCCCCTACAAGGGGAAGTCCACAGTCCACAGAAGGCTGAATGATAAGCTCCACTTTAAAGACAGTTAAACTGCTGTCCCTCTTTGCCTCCTAGCAAAGTTGTCTTCACAACTTCAAAACTGGTTTCTCCTTCAAAATAACTTGATCCTTGCTCTTACTCCTCCTGCAGTCAAAGACATTGAACAGGGGTGGGAGGTGTGCAATGTAGGCTCCACAGAGTTAGAAAATACTGCTCCATAATACTCCATGACCTTTCTTCTTACTTTCTTTGACATATCCAGTGGCTCAGCAGAACCTATGATGGGTAAATATGCACAGGCCCTTATGAAGGAAATTGTCTGCCAGTATCACAGAACAAGGCCTGAAAGACAACCCAAGGAGTCAACAACATCAAATCTCATGGCACCATTAAACACTATTAAGAACTGACAGAAACTTCTCATTCCCCAGAAACGAATTAAGTAGTATCTACAAGACATAGAATAATTTTCCCCAAGCTTACTACTCCAAACTAGGGTCTATTCAGTTTTTCCAGTGTTTCATAGGGTAGCAGCATGGCAACAGTGAAGGAGGTCTGCCTCATCTCCCTAC
Source organism: Chloroceryle amazona (assembly GCA_027560015.1). Taxonomy (NCBI): domain Eukaryota; kingdom Metazoa; phylum Chordata; class Aves; order Coraciiformes; family Cerylidae; genus Chloroceryle; species Chloroceryle amazona. The sequence continues at coordinate 90,265 of JANHFX010010459.1, forward strand.
AGATGACAGAGCATGAGAATTAATGCATGGAAGTAACTGCAATCTCTGTGATGCCATGAAACTTCTGGCTTCCAAGCTATAAACACTGTAAGCCCTCAAAGTGCCCTGAAGATAAAACAAGACACAGGATTTAGTTCCAAAGTCATGGTTAATGACAGCACATCTCTGAAGTGATATTAAACTGTAAACCATCATGGAAAAGGCAGTCTTTCCCTATTAGAGATCAGGGTGAAGCCCATGGCTGTATTATCTTATACATCAGCTTCACAGGTTTAACACTCTTCCTCCAAGCCTCTGGTATTCTGCCTCTGAGAGATACAGGGTATACAAGGGATATAATAAGACTTCAATGTGATACAGTCTGCAAAAATCCTGTATTTATGTCTCTAAACAGATTTCAAACCCAAGCTTACAAATCCTCCCATTAAAACATTAACCAACTTCCAAATTGTGATTAACTAGCAGAGGACTCAGGATTATCACCAGGGTATGTGGAGTGGCACCAGAACCACATGGCTTCCATTAAGCTGGAAGCAAAACAAACAGAAATAACTGCCTCTGTTACTATCATTCCTGCTTGGAAAATGATATAGACCACAGTTCATGCAAGACGGGCTGGCTTTTCAGTTAGCTCCTTTCTCCTCTCCATTTTTCAGTCCTCCCACTCCAACAAATTTAACTAGCAACCTTTATAAATCGTCCAGTAAATTACTGTATAAAGGAGAATATACTTCCTGTCCAAATAGATGATAGCTGAAAAGTTCCTAATGGGCCTTGTATGTGGGAAGAGGCTGGCTTTGTTCAACACACTGCATGGTTTTTTCATGAAAAAACAGAGGCTTCATTCACTCAGCCCCCTTATCTGCACCTGTTGTGGCTGCAGCTTGGCAGCTTTTCCACGGTGGTGTGCCGTACGTTATTTTCTCTCAAAAAACAGAGATCAAGCCTGTCTATAGGGTGTCAATGGGAGGTGGCCATCGCTGCATCTCAGCATTGCTCCCCTGAGCTGGCACCACATCTCCCAGCCCCCACCAAGCATGAGCTGCTGCCTGTGCCCCTGAGCTGGCTATGCTTTTTTGGCACTGGGCTTGTCTCAGTGTGAGTAATGCCCAACACTGATTCCCCTGGAGTCCCACAACCACAGCTTGGCTCACTTTCCGTCCCCAGCAATGCAACTTCTGCATCGATATTTTGACAGTTTGAAGATTTTTCTATTTACACAACTACATTACCTACTGCTTCTGCATCTTAGAAACAGTCCCAGTGGGCAAATATGCCAAAAAAAATAATGGGAATGTACATGGCTTTTTTTAACTTCTCCAATTCTCTTGAGAATAAGTGGAAATTAATCTTTAAAATGCTTTCACAGGCATTACCTTATCTGGAAAGGGATACGTTCACCAAGCTGAGTGAAGTCTTTGATGGGTAAAGAGAGACTAAGAAAATGAAAGCGCTTGCAATTAGCTGTTTTTATTTTATCAGCAAACCAGATACTGCTCTAATTATACCACACTCGACTTTGCACCAGCACGGACCCTTAAAAAGCCCTGCCTTTCCCACATCATTAATATTGCACATGTCATGTGCCAAAGCAGGGCCACCACCGCAAGATAAACAACATTAATGCAATGCAACAGCTACACTCAAAATCGACATTTATTGTCAGATTAGCCCCACTCCCTGGCTGAGTAGCATACTCTCTAATCTACTACAGCAGTTGCAGACAGTGCAAATGCCAAAGGAGACTAAGTGGAGTGTGCCATGGGGGCACTGACTTTTAGACTTAGGGCAGGCATGGCTATTGGAAAGTTTGCTTGAAAAGCGGTGAGAGACATTTGCGTGATGGACGCAAGGTACAGCTCCTTTGATCAGATCACCAATCCCACGCTCTCTGTAGTCACTGAACTGAAACTTCCCATTTTCAACAACGAGTGCAAAACTTCGCAGACTCTACAGAGTACACAGTGACAGTAAAGGAAACCTGCAATTTCAGAGCCTCCTGCCAGGAGCAGATGTCACCCTCAAGAGGTTTGCAAAAATCTTCATCAAGATATCCCAGAAAACATCTGCAATTAGGAGAAGGGATGAAAAGAATTACTACACCCCTCCTATTAATGTCAGCTGGAGCCAGCTTCATCTCCATGCAACAGTCTTCAGGAGCTACTCCCACAATTTTTACTGAGCTTATAATTTTCTGATGCGTATAGTATGTGTACTTGTTTGCAAGTAATCTCAATTCTGCCTTTGTATACATGCTGAGGTTACAAAACACGGGACACATTCACTCAGGCAAGGAAAATACCACATCACCTTGTCTCACTTCCAAGTTACCTTGTGTATGATCACACACCTCCAAACTGAAATCACCATGTCCTATTGTCAAGTGCTCTCAGCACCTCACTCCAGCACTGGGTAAGGTTTGAAAGCAGTGTGTCACTATACCCCAAGCTCCTTTACCATTCAGTCTATCGCCTGGCGTGAACAGCTCCTCCTCTCAACCTTGTTCTCAAGCCTTCACAAACACTTCATTATCTTTTCTGAAATAGAAATTGTTACGGTAATACAGCTGTTCATCCAGCCATCAAGCCGCATTGACCTTCGACAGTACGTGGACAGTGCTTGCAGCATGCTGTCTGCTAGCAGAGCACATAACATGTGATGTGATCTAAGAAAGGCTGTGAAGTTTACTTTAGAGAAAAAAGGAAATTGTGGGCCAGGCAACTCCACTTCTCCTCCACGCCTTTTGAGTCCCCCCCCAATCTAATCTACTTTGTTCCTGACTTTCTACTTCCTTTGGCCCTTACCTAGCCCTTGGCACATTCATGAGATAACTATTCATGTTCTTTCATTAATAGCCAGGAACTGACAACAGTTAAAATGAACATGCCACAGTTAACACTTAGAAGGTCTAAAAAGTTATTTCATTTTCTACCAAAAGAGATGAGTGAACTTCAATTCAAACAAGGAGGATTATTACAATGCCTGCAGCCACTCTACAAAATGACAGCTGCCTCCAAACCTCTTACCAAAATTCACCATTTAATCTGTTAGTCGAACCCGAGAATGGACGCACGTGTCAAAAGGAAACAAAAGAATGGGCTCAATAGCATTCAGACAAGAAAAAAAAACAACCCTTTTAGACATCACCATTCGACCCTGCAATCCAATTTATGTTATTAGAAACTGTTTGTACTAGGCTCTGCTTGGAGGATGGCACAATGACGAGAGGAAGTGACCTGCATTAGAACAACAAATACACCTGGTGTGAAAGCAGTGAACTTTAAAAGCCTTTCAGAAATTCAGAGTATTATTTAGTCAATCATACACCACGGCACTGCCCCCAGAGCTGTATGTCATTTTGACAAATTAACTCGAAAGACCTGAAGCATAATAAAGTCAAACCCGGACCCCAGACTACAGCAATCACACTTGAATGCTGCATAAAAAACTTCCCACAATAAAAGTCACGCTTGCTACTGTTTAATGTTTAAGATAATTTTGAACCTGATCAAGGTCAGCAGTTGCATAATGTGTTTGGGCTTCATTGGTTTTCTGTGCATTTGGGTGCTCATAATAGGAGTGACACTAAAAACATCAACCTCCGGGGAATACCTGCCTCACTCACAAACACTGCTTAGGATTCAGCAACCCTGCAAGGTAACTTCAAAAAAAAAAAAAATCAAAAAAAAATCATATTCTTTCAGGGAGAATTCATGAAAAATATGGCATTTTTGTTCCCTTGAATTTCTCCATAGACTCAAGTAATGCTCCACAACACCTGAGAGGGCAAGACATGCTGCAGACAGGATGGAACCAATTTAACATGGGGAACAAAGGAAGGTTGCTGTGAGGAGAGCCCATGCCTTAAGTACAGGTAACCGTGGTTGTGGGAGACCCCCCATGTACAGCACCCTGTTTCCCTCCAGAACTGGCGAGTCCAGAACTTTTTGGGAGACCGCAGCTTCACAAGCCCTTCAGCCCTTGCCGGGGCATGGTGCCCTTGTTCCAGCATCACTTTCAGTAATTGCACCACTTCTTTCAATTCCCTCCAAAAAAAATCCCTATTTTTGGTGCAGTTTTAATGCCAACCCTCATTCTGAGCCTCAGTTCAGCAAAACTTGCTATTTGTCGCTGCTCTCTGTTGACTTATAAAATATTTTCCACATCTGATCAGGGTTTTGGTCTTCAAAGTAGTACTGTGCTATGAACAGGGATGTGCTGTGCTGCTACTCGCTGCCACTCTGCAGAGCAGACGGAGCAGAGCATAGAACGGGCGGCTGTGCTGCACTGAGCTGGGCTTGCCTGCTAGAGAAGCCTCTCCCAGAGCACAACTGGTCTCCCATCCCCAGGTACAGGCCTGTCTATTTTTTGGAAGAGAGCATTGCTTTTCCTGTTGTTTCTGACTATTTCTATACCAAAAAGTCTTCAATAAAGCACACTACTCAAAGTCTAACCAGAGACATTATCTCTACTTGTTTCTCTTTCCAGCATTATTTCCCCACTCAGCTGCCAGTGGGCTCAGCAGCAGGGTGATAAGCAGCCATCAGAGGAAGAAGCAGCTCCCATCTCTCCCAGACATCTCTTCTTTCACATTCCCACACTCAGGACCACAAGCTGCTGAAGGAGCGAGTAATGCTCACACATCAGCCTTTGCAAAAACATAACCTCAGGGAAGGGGAAAAAGGAGCATTACTTTTCACGGGGAGTAAACACTGTGACTCAGTTTTATTTCACAGGCATTCTGACTAATTTGCTGCTGGAGAAAGGAAAAAAATACAGCAAGTTTTTCCTACCAACATTTCTGAAAGGATCTAGTATATGATCTGTCAATTTTTCTTCACATAGGTAATATCTCTGACACCAGCACAGTTCATCTTCTAGAAACCCCAGCTGTTCTGGTAAGGAAAGGACATAGGAGTCTGCCTATCACCCTAACAAGCAGCTGAACTTCAGACACTTAAGGCACATTCAAACAGCACAGACACTCTAAAGTCTACAAAACAACAACAACAACAACGTCACTTTTTCTGATCAACTTGCCTTGTTGGAGGCTGCTAAGCAGACCTTACTCAGCTCCCCTCCCAAAGTCTTCACCACACAGCCTGGAGCCAGGCGCCCCTTAGGTTTGGCTCAGAGTACCTTGAACCAGAATCCCAGTTATCCCATTTTTCCACTTGACTGTGCGGTGCAATCAGAAACCACTCAGTTTTATTTTGCATTAGACTTTGAGCATCGCCTTCCTGCTTCTGGAACAACAGAAAACAGAGTGGGAAAATAACCATCACAGCTCTCCACAGAGCACTTGTGGCATGCAGCTTAGTGGTCATCAAGTTTTATAGCCCTCATGCTCTCTTTTCACAGCATCCCCAAATATTGAGGATTGCTCTGCTTTCCTGAAAGCCCTTCCAAGAGTGCTGCCTCCCTTCCGCCCTCCTCACTCTTTCTTCCCAATATCCCCTTTAACCACTGCTCCTGCCCAGGAGACCACACAAGCTCTCTGGGCTGTCCTAGATGGAAACAACCCTTCCCAGTCTCAGAATTTTAATCATTGGTTTGTTCAAGGGTACATACCACCCCGTGTGCTTAATTTACACCAGTGCTTACTCTCTTATGCTCTAGCTTGGAATGCTGTGTGCAGCAAGCAACGTAAATCCCACCCTCCCCACTTTCCAGAGCTGGTCCTGAGCATCTTTTCTACTGGTGGAAGCATAATCAAAATCTTCCTAAAACAGCAGCTCCTCCCCCAGTCCCCATCACCCTCAGGCAGTGAAATTAGACCCTCTCTGTGCATTTAGAGAAACTGTCCCCAGCCTCCAATTTACCTCTTCTCATACCAGAATTAATACCTGAGCATTGTGGCTTTGGGTTATCTACAAACTTTAGAATATTATCTAAAGTAGTACTTCATCTTCTTTTGTAAAGATTTTCTTTTGGCCACAAGAACCTTACACATAAAGAATATTTACTTCACATAAATATGCAACCAAATACGGAAAAGCTACTGTTTCTGAAAAGCAACGTGCACATCTGGTTGCATCACCACCTTCTAGTTTTTCCCCATAAATGCACCTAAAGAAATGAGGGCCGTAACAACTCTGAAAGTTTCTTGATGTTGTTTGTGATGAAAATTAACAACTACATGCCTAAAAATTACCATCCTTGGGAGATGCCCTTTAGCGTCTGTGAGCAGAGGCTGATTTGCTGAATTTTCACAGCTAGTCTTGGTCACAACCAGAGCTGCCTGAAACACCTGACACTGCATGACAGCATCCAGCAGCTTCTTGCATTTTTATTTCACTTTGCTAAATGCACTAGTAAGAGGGTGGGGAAAAACCAAACAAAACAGAAACCAAAAATCCGAAATTAATCTGCCCAGAGTCACAAAACCCCCTCCATGCACACTTTTAAACCAAAAAAGCCCCCATACTCAGGTTTCTGTTTCCCTGCTCCTCAGCTGGGGTTCAACAAACAGCTTTGAAGTGGCTCATTTTTCCCAAGGGGAAGGATACCAACCCCAGGCGCTCCTGCACAATCCACAGCCATGGGTGCCGTTCGCCAGCCCCTTCCCTGTGAATCGGCATCTGTGCTGGCACATCAATAGTGGTCTGTGCACAGACAGAGCCCATGTCACTCCAAACACAGAGCCAGCAGCAGTGGCTCAATGCTGCACTGAACCCCAAGTATGGTAAAATAAACCCTGGTTCAGACGAGGAGGAGGGTGGAAGGCACTACACAAATATACACATTGCCCTAGGCATCCTTGTGCTGCAACAAGCGATGCTTGTCTCCTCTCCCTAAGAAATGAGAACTACAGGATGGTCTGTTTTTCCAGGTTTTATCTGAAATTAGAGAAAATCATTTACAAAGTGTCAGACAGCATAATCAGCAGGCTGTGCCTAATATTACAAGCCTGAAGCTGTAGTTATATTTAAGAAAGGTTAGTGCTATGCAGCATATCACAATGAGCTTACTGTTCTTCCTGTTGAGTTGGGGCTGCGTTTTAATTTTGCTACCGACAAAATAATGAAAGGGCCATTTCCATAGGAAACCACAAGAATTCATTAACTAGAACACACGGACCCCCATATCCTGCTTTCAAGACGGGATTTCACTTTGAATTCAAGGACGTCCTAATTCCCATACCTTAGCAATTACACCTCTGAAAAAACAACCCTAGTTGGGATTTGCGTGCAGAGAAAGAGGCAGCAATGTCAGTGTGCATAGTGTTGTGTGTGAACTCACCTACTGAAGTCCTAGTTATTTATTAATACTCATCCCTTCCCAAAGCACACTTGTTCAAGGTTCTCCAGCTCTTCGATGTAATAGGTCTTATCCTTCTTACCTGCCTGGCAGATTAGGCACAAACTTTTCTGTCAGACAGAAGCCAAGTAACCATGACTACACTTAAAAACAGGTCTGCAGCCTTCAGATTTTTCCACCAATCTTGAAAAGCTGCTCTAGTTTATAACTTCTAAAATGCATTGAACTTTACCTCTCAAGTGTAATTAATTTATAGAAGCATCCTTAGTTTAACCTAAAAATAATGTTTAAAATGTTTCTGGAGTGAACGTCACTTGAGCTTCAAGATGCAAGGATGCCTCAACCACTTTCCTTGGGAAAGCAGAGAGTTCTCTCAAATATTTTTAAACATAACTCTCAGTTTTAGACTCAGAGATAGCATCCACTCCATGTGATAATTACTGCTCCAACTCTCCTCTGTGTTGAGGATGGCAAGAAGAGCAGCAGGAAGGGCCGGACTCCCTCAGCAGCATGCAGAACAAGATCTTCCTGCGCCTCAAACTAGAGGCGAGGCCTTAGCAAGGTCTGGAGGAAAAACGTATTTATGCACAATGAAAACAGGAATGAAATGGAGACCACTTCTGCTTGTTCCAAACAGTTCAGAAAGCAGGCTGGGTGCTGCAGTGCTGGTGTGACCCACAAAATAAGGTGTGTGAGTCAGGATTTGAAGAATGACTTGGCTTAAGCTACCGAGTAGAAAAAGATTATCTTTAACAGGCTTTATTGAATTCCAGCCACATTATTCACCCATAGATTCTGGGTTCTGAACAGTTCACAGCTCTAAACCTCTTTAAAGCCAAAAAGATCCTTGTATTTGTGCAACAGCTTTAAAAAGCCAACATTTGTTTGAGCTTACAAACATACTTAACTCTGTTCTTCAAACAGCAGTTGATGAAAACAGCGCTTCTCAATTAAACTAGCATATATTAACATTTATTAATTTCCTCTCACTCCTTTGGTTTAGTCTCAGGCCACAAAGACATCATTTGGCTCCTGATTCCACAAGTCTGGGAGGTGCACACAAGCACCAGCCTTCTGCCAGAGTCATGGACATGCATGTTTGCAGCAAAGTTCAGCCAGGACAGAGGTGACTGCTGTGTCCCCTGACAGCAGGATGCCTTAGGTCTCAAGTTCAGGGTAGGATGCAGCTTTCAGGAAACCGTGGCAGGTTCAGATCAGCAATTTTCCTGAGTTTGCAACACAGACCCAATTCTGCAGCCACAGACCCCAGGAGTTGCAGTCAAGAGGGGGGCTGGGGCCAGACTCAGGCACAGCTGCCTGATCACTGGCAGCAGTGGGGCAATGCAGGCACTTGCCACTGCAGATTACTCCTCTTCCTCCCCAAAATAACCCCCCTCTCAGCTCAGAAATGTCCTCTTCTGTAGCAGTTCCACAGGCATGGCTTTCTGTGAGGACACAGCACATTGTCCGTCAACACTGCTAACCTGTGCCACAGCTGCACATGCCATTTCTTTTATATTCAGAACTCAACAAAACAAAAGCACAGAAAGAAATAAGTGCATTTTGGCAACAAAAGAAACACCTTTGAATAATCAAAATTACTTCTGCATTGTGCAATTTGACTATACAGCCCAGGGAGACATAAGTAGGTGTTCCCAAGCTTGGGCATATTGCTTTTCCAGGGCCTTCAGTGCCATGGGGTACCACCCCACACAGCTCATTTGAACTCCCCAGGGCAGCAATGGCAAGCCCAGACTGACCTGTGATGCCCTGAAACCCAGAAAGCTGGTCAAGATACTTGGAAAAACAGTGTCACAAAAAGAGCTGCTAAGATGTGCCTGGTAGGTGATGAGTTGCTACAGCTACAGCCCTTCAGATACACAACTTATTCTTCATTTCTGTTCCATCAGACCATAGGAACATGACTAAGTCAGGATGCACAGCAGAAAAACAAACAAAAATCCACTCTGTGATGTGCTTTAGATCATGACTCATAGACTAACATGCAAGTGCGAAGTTTCCCCTTTCTTTTTTTTCAATGAAGGGTTTCAAATCTGTCTCCAGCATTGCCTCTAGTTTGCTCCTGTTTGCAGAACAAAGATGCTACAATGCCAGAAACGCTTCCACAACAGCAAGTGGCTGAAAGGAAAAGGTGTTTCAGTAGCAAAAGGTAAATAATGAGTTTACTATACAATGACACAGTGTCTATGCTGAAGAGGACAACAGACCTGAAGCACTCTTTTCTTTTTTTCTCCTAAAGTCAAGAAGGATGGAAACCCTTTCTCTAATAAAACAAGTATCATTCCTTTCCAGACAGCACCAAAAATTGCAGTCGCTGAAAACTATATGCTTGTAGATGACCAGAATTTATCTTGTCCTGCAGGAAAAGAGAGTGCCAGAGACTTTTAAGGTCTTGTTGAGAGTCATGAGAGCATGTTCTCCCTTTTCCTTTAAAATACCAGGAGAACTGTAAACCTGATATATAACCTCATCTAAAAAAACAAAGGCTTCCAGCCATCAAAAGTAGTGCAATGTAAACTTAAATATTTGATTCCTAAGAGCAGCCATATAACAAGATAAGGAAACCTACCTACGAGTGCAGAATAAACTCATAACTGCGTCATTTACAATTCTGCCCCCGAGCTCCTGTATTCCAATATATAAAACAGAAAGATAATCTCCATATGGCTTTCTCTCCAGAACTTAAACAAAAAAATGTCAGAGCCAAATGAATGTCTTTTATACCCACTCGGTATGCTATTTCCTATCTCACATTGCAGAGTTTCTTTTGATTTCCTCCAACAGAGGTGGTACTTCGCTGTACCAGCTCCGTCAATGATGCTGCTGGCCAATAGCCATGAAACCTCCCTAACCATTATATCAACAAAAAGGGAAGGTTTTAGCCAACCAGCACAACTGCTTGCCACACAAATTGGGAAAACCCATTTATTAATGATAATAAAGAAGCAGCACGAAATTAGGGGGAGCAGTGCCTTGTTCCCAATTAAGTCAACAGACATTTTATCACCGAGCATGGTGGGATGAGGACATGGGTCATTGTAATTAAATTCTTTTTTGCTTTTTGAAGTTTGGGCTGTAATGTATTAATTTACTGTTCATCTGACAGGACATTCTGGCTGCAATTTATTTAATGAGGAGAATCAGAGGAAGAAACAAAAGAGGCAGGACAGTAGCAGAAGATTCATGGTGGGTTAAAAAGAAAAGAAGAAAGCAGAGATATGATTATCTCCCAAATATAGGTAAAGAAGGACCACAAACTTGAGCAAAAAGAAAATTTTCACAAAGCTAATGGAGTTCTAAGATGGGAAGCAGTTTGTTTTCCTCAAATCCACACGAATCAGGTGGATTTAGTGTGTAGGTTTCTCAGTATCTTGTCAGAAAGTAGCAATGAGCAGAGTTAACAGCAAACAGTAAAAGGCTGTCCAGAGTGAACAGGCAGCATGCAAGGAGACCTCCTCCCTCAACCAACACTCACACCACGTTGGATGAAAGTATCCTGGTGCAGGAAAAGCAGAGACAGAGTCACTCCTTTCCCCACACTGGACATATGATATGTCCTGAGGTTCATGTCCCGAGGTTCATGTCCCACCGGCTTCATGCACCTTCCTCCATGCACTAGCTAACAGAGCTCAGCAATGCCAATGGACCTGCAGAACAAAACAAAACATCCAGGACTCAACAACCAAAGCACGCGCGTTTGGAACATTTTGGTGCTGACCAGATCCAACTTGATCCCATGGACTAAACACTTGTGAACAACCCAAGAGCCTAACATCATCCAGTAGTTTCACCTCAAAGAAATTCAGCATAGGCACTCCGAGGCAGCTCCACAGCATCAACCCAAGCAGAGCAAGTGGGGTCAGTCAAGAAATCACTTCAAAAACACTCCAGATGTGACCTGGAATAGTAACAAAAAACTTCTTCCTAGGAAAAACTACAGATGTATCACAGGGAGGCATAACTGCTGTGTGTTGCCCAGGCTGACCTGTCACAAGACCGAATACAGCCGCATCAAATTGGTTGTCACTTTTAATTACTATGAAGAACGTCCTATCCACAATGGCCAGCCTGGGCAGATGATGGTATGTATGGCTGCTCGGATTGCACACTCTCTCTACAAGCCATCACAGTAATTTAATCACAGCTTGGACACTGCAGTTGCAAGCACTTTCCATTTTAGAGAAGCCCACAATACATCAAAATATGTTCTTTTATACTGCAGCGTTGAGCTGTGGTTACAATAACAACAGTCAGAGCCTCTGCACCAACTCCTTTCACCCTCAGATAATGTGCTCTGCTCTGCTGTATAAGAAATGGATGTGCTATTCAGCTCTTTGATTTATTCAGGTTATATCAATTCAAGCTGATTGCAACGTACTGAAAAGGCAAGTACTGGACACACATTTAAATTTAACTATCTATTGTGACACGGTGATAAATCCAGACAGGCTCCAGGACCAGCGTTTGTCTCTATACGTCACTTCACAGCAAAGCTCTATGCCACTGAAAACCTCGGGCAGTTCTTAAATTGCTGCTGTGTCACTTTTCCCCAAATTTAGCCTTTTGAACAGCACAGGAAAATCCTACAGACACGACAGAAGGTGTTGCTAGCATTGTCTGAACACACACAGCCACCACTGCTGGCTTCTCTCCCTGATGGGCACCAACTTTGCCTGCACTGCTTGGAACCATTGCCACCATTTTTCCATAATGTATACACACAAAGAAAAAGGAATTAAACCAAAAAACACTACTACAAAGCCAATACCTACAATAAGTGTCGATGGCTCATGAGGCTTACAAAGCTCCTTGCTTGGGGATCTGCGAAGCACCACTTCCCTCCCTCCCAGTGCCACCAGGGCTGGGCATTCCCCCACATGCCATCCACATGTGCCAGCACTTCCAATATCTTTCTCCATTGTATTGCCCTCTACTCAGAGCTTTGCTCACAAGGTGCGGGGATCCTGGAGGCACCATCCAAATCCCCCTCTGCAGCAGATCGCTGACTTCACATGGGTGGTTTGGGGGGCAGTTTGGGGGGCAGTGTATGGAATTGCCACCCGTCTGTGACTCCGGTATAAACACCATGGAAAAATAATTTATCTTTAGACATTTGTCCCCAAAGACAAATTGTCATCCCCGTGCAGCTCACAGTTATCAGAACACTACACAACCAAATGGCCTCCATTACAAGGGCAACCAACCCCATTAAAAAAATAAAGCACAGCATGAAGAAAAAAACCAAAACAAAACACCATAACATAAACCCTACACCTTACAGTTCTTGTATGTGTTTGCACATATGCTATTGCTCTGCCTGTTTAAGCATCAGATAAATCAGTTCCTCACACAAAGGTTTCAATGCAGGAACACACTAATAGAGAATTTACTCAGTATGTGGCCTGTGCAGTCAAAGATGTGTAAGAAAAGCTTCGATTTCTCTTGGGAGCCAGCACTACACAGCAGCAAGGCACACAGCACTGGGAGCACAAGGACAATAAACACCCATATGTCTGCTTGCTCCTGCATCAATCTGAGCAGCGCTTTGTCATGTACAAAATCATGTATGTATTGGAAAAAAGAAAATCATATAATTGTTTTGGCTAGAAAAGACCTTTCAGGTCATCAAGTCCAACCTTGTCTTATTCTGGCACTATCATCTCACCCCACTTTGCCTCCCAGCCGATTGATCGCTTAAGCCCACAATGGTTTCTCACAGAGAGGTCTGTAATAACTCAGCCACAGAACACCTTGTGGCAGATGCAGCTAGTAGGGGAACAGGACCAAAACACAGTCACACTTTTATCTGCTGTAATTTGTTTGTGGTTGGTAAAGAAAATGCACCAGAGACTCCCCCCATGCTGTGCCTCCCCCAGCCCAGACTGGCAGCCTCTCCATGCTTGACCTCTCCAAACCAACACGACGCACTGTCCTTCAGCTGCGAGCTCGCACAAACAGCCAGCGCTGTCTGTTCTGGGAACATTAGAGACATGCTGATGCCAGAGCAAGGTAAGTTACCACTATTTAATTCCTACTGGGTACAACATTACAGACAATGAGGATAAACAAGCAGCACAAAGCTTGCAAGCAAACAGACGTGGGTCTTACTATCTCAGCACAGATCCTCCAAAGTGCACTTGAAAACCTATCCTTAGGATAGTCTGCCCTGCCAGGATCTCCCAAAAAAGTTTTTCTGCCAAAATATCCCAGGTCTACAATAGAGCAGGAAGAATATCCTTGGCCTGATGAGTTCCCCCAACATCTACCGTACAGCAGGGATGGGATATTTGCACACCTGTGGTACAGCCAAGCCCTGGGGATGAAACCCTAAGGGAAGACCCCCCCCCCAAATGCCACACTGGCTTCCTCATGGAACAAAGGTGTGTGGAGACACATGGGGGCACCTTCTTGCTCCAGTATTTAACAATGGCAGTGCCTGTGTTTGCCCTTGGGAAAAAGGTGCCTTTGGGAGACAACAGCTTGAGGTTACCACTATCTCCACCCTGGTACTTTGCTAGAAGAACTGGAAAAGCCTTTCTGGAGCTCACCAAGCAAACTACTCAATCATCATGGCTTGCAAAGCACAGGTCAGCTGAGCCCAGCTAACTGGTTTCCACCTAGCTGCTCCTGTGAGCAGTATGTCTGCAACAACTAAATATAGCAACTTTACACAGATTTGTCGACAGTCGGCTTTCTGCTCTCCAAAATTACTGAAACAGCAAACGGGAAGAGACAATCATTTAGGAAGGAAATTTCTCCTTAAGTGATTGTACAAAGGGCAAAGGAACATCTAAACTTTGAGCAAGACACAGCTAGGTGTCCAGCCAGTTCTGAGTGACCACCTGGATCTACTTGCCATTGTCATGGTTACACCACCAGCTACCTCCACCACCACCATCTGCCTCTAGCAGCAAACAGGCTCTGGTGCAGAGGCATCTCACATCTCCTCTCCTCCATTCATTTTTCCCCTTCTCTCTGATTTCTCCCCATAGCTCTTCTTTGTTCTTTCCTTCTTTCTTCCCTCCACTAGCACAAGTCCAGCCAATGTATTTCATTCACCCCAAAACTACTTTCTGCCCAATAGTAACAGGGCAGTATGGTCCCCGTTATGCTGTATTTACTTTAATTACATTATTTAGCAGCCAGATGTCTTTGTAAGCTGTGAACATTTTCAGGCAGAATATATTCATTGATAATCAAGAGAGAAAAAAAATCGCAACCGCAGCTGTGACTCAAGGAACTCAGTTTGTTTACACTGGTAGGTGCTTATGAAACACCTCCTTACTAAAGAAATATCCAAATCAACCTATCCATACATTTATTTTCATTGTTTACGGGGGCATATCAGCAAAAATTTGCACAGAGAACTACAGTCCAGGATTTCAGCGCTGCACCAAGCAGACGCCATGGCCAATGATGCTAACAGCTACTGCGGAGAAGAAAGCTGCTGCATGCAATCAAACAGTACAACTGAATGCTGAAATTTTAAGTAACTAAATATTGATAACATTTTTTGCCATTATTAAACCACTTGAAGATATTGTGATACTATCCCTCAGCTCCTGGAGAGCACCTACTGCCAGGGAGGCAAAAGGCAGCAGTGATTACCCACAGAACAGAACATAATGGGTTCAGACAGCTGATTGCTCGCTTATCCCTTCCCACTAGGAGCAAGGGGCTGCTGAGCACAGTGAGGGGAAGAGCCCCTCTTCTGTTAAGTACTAATTTGGGTAATGGATACAGGCGTTGGAGGCTACAGAAGCAGTTTCCACCTGATGCACTCTCTGGCTTCACACGAACTGACTTTTTGGATGCTCTCATAGCATTACTGTCTTCAGAATAGGTTGTCTTACTTTTATCCAGAGATTAGCCCCTAATGGCCTTAGTCCAGTTTCTTTAAGAGTTACTCTACACTTCCCAGGTTAAAAAATGAAGCCAAGTCCTAGAGTCCAGCCTCGGACACAACCAAGAACAGCAGCTCTGGTCTCCAGCCCAGAAGAGCAGGGGCAAAAGCACACTGCACCAAGCCCTGCCACTAGCGTGGTTTTGAGCAGGGATCAGCCCATGCCACAGGCAGATGAAGGGATCAGAGAGTGAGACATCCTCTGTGCAGGGCTCACAAGACAGCTGCAGATGGGGCACAGCTGAAGCAGCAGTGACATGTTTCTCAGATGGTCCTCGATTGCCCGCAGAATGAGGCAATGCAGGACCTTAAGATAAACTTTGAATAGGCTGGAAAGAGAGAAGAAAGAAGCATGACTAATGAGATGACAAAAGGAGAAGACAGTGAAGGGGACAACAGCAGCTGTGTGAGTGCGCAAGCCTCAGCAGCATCTCCTAGAGCCTCCTCACTCCCAAACTGCCAGACACACCACGTTGCTCCAAGCTCTGGTTCTGGCACAGCAGCCAAGCTATCTGCAACTGCCTCATTGGGGCCTCCTGGCAGGAGGCTTATTTAGTAAACCAGGCAAGAACACATTTCGTGTAACATAATTTACTGCACAATTTCACAGCACTTCTAGAAAAAAGTCATCCTGGTGTCACTGTGATTACCAGCCACAATCCCTGCGTCCATCCTTCTTCACTAGATGTTGCTTTGTGTTACTTCATAACAGAATCACAGAATGTTAAGGGTTGGAAGGGACCTCAAAAGATACCCAGTCCAACCCCCCTGTCAGAGCAGGACCACCTAGAGTAGGTCATATAGAACACATCCAGGCAAGTTTTAAATGTCTCCAGAGGAGAATCCCCAACTTCTCTGGGCAGCCTGTTCCAGTGCTCTGGCACCCTCACAGTGAAAAAGTTTTTCTTTATGTTTCTGCAGAACCTCTTATGCTCCAGCTTGCACTCGCTGCCCCTTGTGCTATTGTTGGACGTAGCTGAGAAGATCCTGGCTCCATCTTCCTGATACTCACCTTTTACATATTTATAAACATTAATGAGGTCACCCCTCAGTCTCCTCCAGGCTAAAGAGACCCAGCTCCCTCGGCCTTTCATCATAAGGGAGATGCTCCACTCCCTTAATCATCTTTGTGTTTCTGCGCTGGACTCTTTCCAGCAGTTCCCCATCCTTCTTGAAGTGAGGGCCCAGAACTGGACACAATATTCCAGATGCAGTCTCACCAGGGCAGAGTAGAGGTGGAGGAGAGCCTCTCTTGACCTACTGACCACACCCCTTCTAATACACCCCAGGATGCCACTGGCCTTCTTAGACACAAGGGCACATTGCTGGCTCATGGTCATCCTGCTGTCCACCAGGATGCCCAGGTCCCTTTCACTTGTGCTACTCTCTAACAAGTGAGTCCACAACCTGTACTGGTACCTGGGGTTATTCTTTCCCAGATGCAAGACTTTACACTTGCCCTTGTATTTCATTCGATTTCTCCGTGCCCAACTCTTCAGCCTGTCCAGGTCATGCTGGATGGCAGCACCAGCTTCTGGTGTGTCAGCCACTCCTTCCAGTTCTGCAACATCAGCAAACTTGCTGACAGTGCACTCTGTTCCCTCATCCAGGTCACTGATTAATATATTGAATAGTATTGGCCCCAGTACTGACTCCCAAGGGACTCAACTAGATAGAGGTCTCCAACTAGATTCTGCCCCATTGACCACAACTCTCTGACTTTTTTCCTTCAACCAGTTCACAATCCACCTCACTACCTGATCATCCAGACCACACTTTCTCAGTTCAGCTGCAAGGATGCTGTGGGAGACCGTGACAAATCCTTTACTGAAATCAAGATAAACCACATCCACTGCACTACCATCAACTATCCATCTGGTTATTTCTTCATAGAAGGCTATCAGTGTGGTCAAACATGACTTCCCCTTGGTAAAACAAGACACTGAGTGCTCCTGATGACCCTCTTGTCCTTGATATGCTTAGAGACAGTGCCAAGGATAAGCTGTTCCATCACATTTCCAGGAATGGAGGGGAGGCTGACCGGTCTGTAGTTACCCAGGTCCTACTTCTTGCCCTTTTTGAAGGCTGGAGTGACATCTGCTTTCTTCCAGTCCACAGGCACCTCTCCTGTTCTCCATAACTTACTAAAGATGATGGAGAGTGGTCTAGCAATGACTTCCGCCAGCTCCCTCTGCACTCGCAGGTGCATCCCATCGGGGCCCATGGACTTATGTACATCCAGATTGCTCAGCTGATCCCTAACCCAGTCCTCATCAACCAAGGAAGTCTCCTCCTCTATCCTGACTTCCTCTGGGGCCTCAGCGGTGTGGGGCTCCCAAGGACGGTTTCCATCAATATAGACAGAGATAAAGGCGGCACTCAGTAACTCTGCCTTCTCTGTATCCTCTGCCACCAGGGCACCCGCTTCATTCATCAGGGGGCCTACACTGCCCCTAGTGTTAGTTTTGTCTGCAGTGTATCTGAAGAAGCCCTTTCTTTTGTCCTTGACCTCCCTTGCAAGGTCTAACTCCAAGGAGGCCTTAGCTTTCCTAGCTGCCTCCCTACATCCTCTGACAACAGCCTTAGTTTCACCCTAAGCGGCCATCCCCTCCTTCCATGATATAAAGACTCTGTTCTTTCACTTGAGTTTGCCCATCCATTCCCTGTTTAACCATGTAGGTCTCCTCGCTCCCTTTCTTGATTTCCTACCTTCTGGGATGGTCTGATCTTGAACCTGGAAAAAAGGGTCCTTGAATATAAACAAACTATCCTAGGCACCCTTTACCTTCTAGTACACTGTTCCAAGGGATTTCCCCTAGCAATCTCTTGAAAAGGTCAAAGCTGGCCCTGATGACGTCCAGGATTGTGATCCTGCTTGGTATTCTGTTCCTACCCCATAAGATCTTGAACTCCACTACCTCATGGTCTCTGCAGCCAAGGCTGCCCTCAACCTTCACTGCTTTAACCAGACCCTTCTTGTTAGTGAGTATAAGATCCAGCAGTGCTCCTCTCCTAGCTGTAGCATCCACCATTTGCATCAAGAAGTTATCATTGATGCACTGGAGGAACCTCCTGGACTGTGAATGCCTAGCCATGTAGGCCTTCCAGCAACCATCTGGGTAGGTAAAATCCCCCCCTGAGAACCAGGTTCTGTGATTGCAAGGCTGCTATCAGCTGCCTGTAGAAGGCCTCATCATCTTCCTCATCCTGATCAGGTTACCTGTAATAGACACCCAAAACAGTATCACACATGCCAGCCTGCTCCTTAATTCTTACCCACAAACTCTCAACCCACCCTTCATCCTCTCCTGGACAGAACTGGACAGCCCTTTCTGTGAGTCCCACCAACTCATTCACAAGGATCATTTTCCCCCTTTTAGACAGTTGAACTCCATCTGTCACTAGACCTGGCACCGTGAAAATTTCCCCATGATCAAAAAGCCCAAAGTTCTGTCTGTGGCACCAGTCTCTAAGCCACCTGTTAATCAGGTGGGTTTTCCTTATCATTCAGTATCCCTCCCCACCCTGACAGGGATGGAAGAGAACACTACCTGACTGTAGCACAGAAGTCAGTTGTTTCATTTTTTTAACTTTTTTTATCCCAAATGGCAATATTCCACTACGCTTCCCCACCATTTCCTAAATTAACACACAGTGGGTTTACATTTATTAAATTACAACACATAATGATGCACTTTTTTTGAGCACAGAAGGTTAAAAAACCAAACCAAAACAAAAAAACAAACGACACACAATTGTCGGGCAATTCTCTCCCCTACCTGGAGGTTTTCACGAACGAGGTACCTGCATCCAGCAGCAAGGACAAGCTAATGAGCCAAAGAAATAATACACACCAAACTGCTGAACATGGATTTCCAGGGTTCCTGTTGGCTGGCACAACCTATTCCCTACTTCCCAGCAATTCAGCTAAGAGCATGGGGCTAGAAAGCACTGCTGTAATTATCATCATCAGTCTCCGAGACAAGGCTCTTAAGAGCTTTAGCTGCTGTAAACACTCCCTTGATAGAAGAGAAGGAGTCTTCTGAAAGAGGAGTTTGTGTGGGGAGACCCGACGGGTGTATAGGTGAGTATGGCACACATGAAGCTCTAATACCTGCATGAAAGGTGGCAAGAGGGCACGTGAAAAACTCCACCTCGCTTCACCCTGTTGTCGTGATGCTGAAGTCGATGAAGGTCCACCAGGGAAGCTTTTGAAGCAGGTATTGTCATTCATCTCTCTGTATTTCTCGGAATCCTCCCCTAGTCTCCAGTGGCTTGTGGTGAGGGACCTCCTAAGCCATAGGTTGTTTCTCCACATTTAATAACACTCTACAGTTTTTTCTTCTGTGAATGTGTTCCTTGCTGTATTTCAAAACATGTCATCGATTTGAGTAGTGTTTAAATGAACTCAGGAACTTGGGCTTAGAGCTGTCACCACCATAAATAAGTGATTGATACCAGCGATGAGTTGTGCCTACTCCTCTTAGAGATTAATTTGGCCCCTGCCATTCACTGCAGGCAGACAAGCCAGCTTTCCTGGAAGAGACAGCTGGACTTTGTGTCCTCCCACATTTGAGGCCAAATCCTGCTTTTGGCAAAAGCACCACAGCAGAGCCCAACATCCTCCTGCTCCCCTCTCACAGTTCTTCACCCTGAGAAAGCCACAGGAAGAGAGCTTTCCTGGGGTGAGATGGGGAAGGATCTCTGTTCCCTTTGCCCACTGCTAGTGCTCCACCGAAACACCATTTTCTTGTGTACAGCCACACACTTCTGTATGTGGCTGATGCAAAATTTAATTACAAGTCAGGGAAAAAAAAAATGTTTGAACATCACTTTGCTCATACTGCCGAGACTCATCTTTATCTGTTTCAGTACAACACAAAGGACCACGATGCAAAACTCAAGAGTAAGTCACCAGGTTGAAGACAAACCCATCTCTAAATCTGCTTCTCTGCCCACTCCCCTTGCTTGGCACCTTTGTTTGAATCACTTATTAATTAACTTCCTTGATTAAAAAGTTGAGCAAGAGAAATAGTCAAGCATCAACACCAGGGACATTTTATGCAGATAAAAATGTATTTTTAATCACACTCTGCAGCCTGATAGTTTCTATGTGCCAACTACAAAGCAGCTTTTTACTGCATGAACACCACAGTGATTAAGAGCTTTAAAGTATTACCAATCTACCAACAATACTGCTGTGATTTTTACACTCATGAATGCCACACTAGAGCCATAGAAGCATATGTGTATTTATCCCCCTCCTGCAGCACAGTGGCACGTGTCTGCATGCCCATGCACAGCACGTCTCAGGAAAAACAGCAGTGACAGCTCAGTGGGTAACTCTGAGCCCTTTATTTTGAAGGCAAGAAGGTGAAGATGAATGATGATAAACAGAAAAGGGGGAGCCACCAGTTCATGCTGCTGCCAAACTTCACAGTAACCCATTTTTAATGACTAGAGCATCACACACAGAGCTTGACTTTTTATATAGAAAACTCTGAAGACAATTAAACCATGCAGCCAGACTCCGAAGCAAAGGAGTCAAAGAAATACCATAAGGCATCCTGAGGGAGGGTTGAGAAACCAGCACCTGAGCTAGAGCTGCCATATCCCCCATAGTTCTCCAAGGCTATTCCCAGCACTGCTGCCTCTGTCCTCTTCCCAGATGCAGGGTGTTTTACCCAAGTTTTGTTACAAATGCAGCTTTCTCAGGTGTTTCCAACTACAGCTCCTACTTTTATCTATTAAAAACAACAACATGCATTTCTGTCCCCGGCCTCTTGACTCCTGCTACTAAGGCAGCCTGGGTCAGCATCCTCACAGACTGCTTTTGTGGAAAGGCAGGGGAAAAACACTGTAAAGAGGAACTAAAAAGGCTGCTGAACAAATATGCATTCTACCTTAAGATTTCTATTTTAGTTTTCTTTTTAAAAAACAAGAAAATATAACAACCAACAAAACCATTTTTTTTTCCCTGCATAGCCAGCTGAATCAGCTCCTCCTGCACTGGTACATGACCCCAATTTATTACAGTAAAATATGCTGTAGTGATTTAGCAGGTGTGCAGAAGCATTGTGTGGCTTCTTCCAAGATGGAAATGGAACTGAGACCATAAATGCAAGTCTGGGAAGAGACCATACAACCAGAGCACATCCATCTGGGAAGCCACAGAGAGGCCAGTGCTCCTGGAGTAGTTCAGCAACTATCAGCCTGGTTTCACATGCATATAGCTTCAGAAAATTTAAATATGACACTTCTCAGCGCAGCACCCCACCTCCTCCTGGCCACCACATCTATTAGATGCAACACCAGACAGACATACTGCACAAGGCTCCCCAGGATCTATGAATCACTACTGCAGATGTACAGGACCTACAACGGGGTGCAACAGAGGATGTAAGTATTTTATCTTGTTTTCAAAGTCACAATTTTACTGGAGTTGACTCCAAAAAAATAACAATAACATCCTTGCATCCTTCCACCACCCCCCCCCCCCCCCTAATTTAATAATCTCCAATTAGTTGCCAAAAACAAAAACATCATTCAGATGTGCTGGGATAAAACCTCCTTAGTGATGACTTGACCAATGAAAAACACTTCCAACTCCTGCAGAAGGGATCAGAAACAATGAGGCTTTTTCCTCTTCCCATCAGCCTGAGACCCTGTGAGCAGACAGGTGATTTCTGTACTTGCTACAGTTGCTCTCACTTTGCTGAAAACATTCCCAGCCACTCCAGGGTGATAGTTTCACAGGCGCAGGTTCCTCTATAAAACTGCCATCATGAGCATGCTCAATCCCAGTCTGCTGCCTACAGCTCTGTCCTGGGCACTGGCACGCTGCCAGGCACACAGCTTTGCCATAAACCTTTGAGAAAAGCAATTATTTGTCTCTGATGTAAAACACCTTCCTTCTTCCGCTTTCTCTGATAATCATTGTGTGAAAGCATCTCAGTATTTTATACAGCAGCATAAAAATTTACAAGTGGAAAAAAAAAACCAAACCACCACCTTGGTGACAGAGAGAGAGACCTCCAGTTCAACAAGACTGGTTTAATGTTTCCGTGCCTCTCTACCACACTGCGTCACTTTTTTTTGTTGTCGTTTAAACGCACCCAGCATTTCACGCTCTGAGGACTACGACAAGGTGGAGAGCTCACCCATTTCACAAGTGCCTTGATGGGCCATCGCCACTCGGGGTGAGCAAGGCTGCTGGCAATTCCCTGCAGGAGTAATTTGATCGATTTTGTAAAGGTTAGGACAAAATTAAGATCAAACTTTGATGTTCTCGACACTTCCTTTTTTCTTTTTTTTTTTTAATGGTATTTTGAAGAAATTATTGCTGCAATAAAGGAAAGGACAAATACATGTCAGTAATAGAAAACAAATTGATATTTCTGCTGTGACAAATGGGCCGTACCGCACTGTGCCCCTGGTCAGAGGGTACACTCCAGCTCTGTCTTGCTTAATGGGAACTTCTCATCCTCTCCTGCCAGGCCAAGTTTCCATCTGGAGATTTGATATTTGCCTTCATGGCTGGTTCTTAATCAAATAGGGTACTTTTAGAATGAAATTACCATGGCTACATTATGGATGTAAGATATCTTGCTTCAAGGGCATAAGCCAAGCATTAAATGATGGACATTAGAAAGAAACTCTCCTTGTGAGCAAGTTATTATGTCCTGATGGTGCCAATCACATTTCTGCTCAGAGAACACCACTTTTGCACTGCATTGTCCACCTTCTCCCATTCACCCGCATCCTGTCTGGCATGTGGGACTTGGTCTTTCTACACTGTCCCTTCCCACGGGGAACATCTCTGCAAGCCCCAAGCACCTGACCCCCATACAATACCTTTCTCCTTGCAGAAAAGCAAGGAGGGGTCACAACAAAGACCATGGTAGAGGATGTGACTGTTTTTATCTAGCAGATCAGACCCTGCTGCCCAAAGAGGCTGAGGTTCTCCAGCCCCAACTACATAGCAAGAAAGCCCCAAGAGTTTTGCAATTGCCTTCAGCCACATCAGGATGAAGCTCCACATTAATTTCTGTCCCTCATTCCATCCTCAGTGAAGTGCTTTGGGCATTTTGAAGGGATCCCATCTCTGGAGAGCACTCCTGTAGCTACATACCGTGACTCTTATTTGTTACAGCCACTTTTTTGGTCTGTGAAAGAACCCAAAACTTGCACCAGCAGCTGCCCATCAGCCTACATGCCCACCACGGGCCAGATCTGCTGCACAGTCCCCACATCTGCTGTTTCTGGGGAAGATTTACTGAGATCAGAGCAAGAAGGAGAGGTCCCTTCCACAGCACTAACTTCACTCAAACTACCTTTATAACTCCATGCTGTGGCAGGCTCCAGACAAATAAGGTTCTGTTGCCTGCACAAGGTAAAGTGAGGAGTTCAGCTGAGAAGGCAGAGATTGAGCTATATCAGATTAATTCATCGGTCATCACTTTTAGCAGCATTTCTGTGTAGTTACTTTCAAATTATCCATTATCCCATTTTCTTTTTCTCCCTGCTTGAAGATAATTCAAAAATAACTTGATTACATGCATTTCCCATCAAGAGTACTGAAGGAAAAAAAAGTTCTCATTGTTACTGTCTAGTGCTCAATTTTCCGATTTTATTTTTTCAGGCATTTAATACAACTTGTTAAGTGGCAATATAATCAAGAATGGCAAGTATGAAGACCATTTTTACAGCAATTAAATCATCTCTAATGAAACCAACAATAAAAGAATCAGAAGGAAAATCTGATTCTGCTGGAAATCCACCCGTTTTAAAAAGGAAAGACATGCTAGAAAGAGCACTGATTAAATCGGTTGAGAAACTATATAAAATAATCAGTTTGGGAGGAAAGGGCTGGTTAATTATTATGCTATAAACATTATTATTGCAATGCAATAATAACTACATATTTGCAGAGATTACAGTCAGGCGTGTATTTTTCTAGTGATGAATCCACAAGATTTCTGTCTGGAACAATGGGTGTGTATATGTACATACATGCTTTATATAACATACAGTAAGTAAAAACAAACAAAAAACCACACAAATCCAATACTTACAGAAAACCAACTCTTGCTGCATGCAGGTGACATTCCTGGACACGAAGCACAGCCCACACTAGGGAGCAGGGTGGGAGTTTCCCTTCTCCAACACTTTCCCCCTCCAAAGAGGAGACATGGGCTGAGGGCACAGACATTTATTCTTCCTGGTGAAGCTCCTGGAGATCCAGGACTAAGGAACCACACCTGAACCTCCAACACTTGCAGGACTACTGAAACTCCTTCCTCCACCACATAATCATTTTTAATTAACAACACTTGGACTATCGCTACATTCTAAATGCAAGCCCAAGGGATAATTGTATTCTTTCTATAGAAATATTGCTTTTTCAAGGTCTTAAAAGTAGACCTTCTGGAGTCTGGTGAGTAAATGTTTAATATGCATAGAGTCCCTAAATATTATAGTTATTTTGTGGCCTTCCAGTACTTAAAGGAGGCTTCCAAGAAAGATGAAGGCAATCTTTTAGCAGGCCCTGTTGTGACAGGACAAGGGGCAATGGCTTTAAACCAAGAGAGGAGAGATTCAGACCAGAGAGAAGAAGAATTTTTTTTACAGTAGGTGAGACCCTGGGCCAGGTTGCCCAGAGAGGTGGTCGATGTCCCATCTCTGGAAATATTCCAGGTCAAGCTGGATGGGGCTCTGAGAAACCTATTTTAGGTGCAGATGTCCCTGCTAACTGCAGGGGAGTTGGACCAGATGACCTTTGAGGGTCCCTTCCCATCCAAACCACTCTATGATTCATTCTATGATATTGCAAAATTTTGGCTCTTAGGACCGATCTCTTGTATCACCTTTAATAATATTTTTCAGTACCATTTTCATTTTTTATAAATACTGCCCACACATCATTGCTAAACAGCACTTCCAATGACAGAGTTCATCGACCTGTGTACACAACCTCCTCGAAACAGCTCAAGCTTTGCTGCCATCTGCCAACAATCAAAGACAGGTAACTAATTCCTTCACTTAAAGGACTGAATTCAACTGCACATGGCTTTAGGGGTAGGTAGCACTCTACAGGCAAGTCAAAGCTTTGGGCCTCTCCTGCGTTATGATTATACCAGAGCAATCAGACCTTCATTACTCTTTAAACATTCACGTCAACATCAAGCACAAAATGCCAGCAGCAGCCAGACCAACATAGAGAGCATCTGTTCAGCAACAGATGACTTGGGAAACTATCAACTATCTTGTCTGGGCAGTTCCTATGGGTACTTTATACATACATAAAAACATATATACACATATATAGATATATATTTAGGCACACAAGCACTGAATCTTTGCATTAATTTTAGGGATGTCAAAAAAAAAAAAAAATGCAGACACAAACTCAGAGATTTCACAGAAGAGGCTCACAAGAAAGGGGTGGCAACCTTCCCCATGTCCTGCATGGAACTGACAGTTCTGCAATCCCTTATCTAAGGGTGCTGCTTTTGGCAAGTGAAGAGGAAAAGCAAGGAAGGGGGACTTGGAAAAAGTTGTCACAGCACAAAACAGCGAAAACTGAGAGCAAGAAAAAAACCCAAACATTTTCTATAGAAGAGAATAGGAAGAATGGAGAAACACTGAAAGGTTTCCCATAGTTCTCATGGCTTTCTACAGCTGCTCTTCCTTCTAGAATTCTTCTATAAAACATGTACTATCTTTTCATAATATTAGCATCACTTTCACAGCCCTGCATCCTATCTTGGTTCCCCAAACCGAGGAGATCCCAAAGGTACTCCAGGACATTCACAATCTAGAAGATAAAGAAACGCCAATACGCTGGGACAAACTATTCTGAAGGGGTGAGATGCTCCCCTGCTGGGGATAGCCATAGGTTTGCTGTTCCCATTAAACACATGGGAAGTTGCAACAATGATAGCAGAATGGTCACTTCTTTAGTAAAAATTTATTTGTCCCCAAGTACCCACAGTCTGGGGGAGCCCATATGCCAGTAACTCCCTGTACAGAGGTGTGAGGACCACAGTGGCCCTCAGTACTCCTCCTTGGGGACAGGGCAGGTATGCTCCTCTGCTACGGGGGAGCCAGCCCATGGCTCAGAGCTGCATTTCACAAGTTCTCATTAACACCTTACTCCTGCTTTCCTCTGATTTCTGTATATCATTAGCTTCAAAAATATTGCATGGAGGATAGAAAAAAAGCTTATAAGAAAAATAAACACATCTTTGTTTGCTCTGAAAATGGAAACTATAGGATTAAAGGTACCTGTATAAAAACTAATCTCACAGATGAGCTAGAAGCTGTTTTGTTTTTTAAAATCAAGAGAGTGAAGACCCAAAGGTATGTATTGTGCCCTGATAACCCACCAACTGTTTGAATATCCTTTACTTTGTTGACCCCCTTTATTTTCTTACCCTGACTACTTACTGTCTTTGTAAGCAAGCAATCTTTACCTACAGCAGAGATCTCCTTCCCATTGTCTGAAATACCATGCAACTTCACACTGCCAGGGTTAGCTGCAAACATGCTTCTCTGACTAAAATCTGGGTAACTGGAAAAGACCAAAGTGAATGAGCAAACACTGCCTTGGATTACATGGCCTTGGCTCATCCTCAGACATACTGAAATCCAACAACAACTGGGAGCCTTAGGCAAAATTAATTCGAGTCCCCATCACAATTTAATTGCCAAAATGTTGTCTTCCAGGGCATTAAGCCCTGCTACCCATCCACGGAAAGGAAAGAAGAGAGTCTCAGGTTCAAAGGTACTATGCTACAAAGTTGTTACTCCAATGCAGTGATTGCTGCCTTATTTCCCCTCCTTGTTGTTTTGGTTATTCCCTTTTCAGTCATGTCACAGTAAGATGCTAACAAGCTGCCAAAGAAACCTTTTGGAGAACATAAGGATGTTACATGCTTCATGATTCCTAAAGAAAACATCCAGCACTGTATTAAGGATTTTACATAGTTCAATTTAACTCTTGTGTACTAGAATTAGGCTCCTACAAACAGTGACTCCCCGCAAAGCTGTGCCTTCTGCTCGCTTTCCGCACCCCCCACTCAACCTCTGCTTCTCCTTCCATGTCTGAGGTGGCTGTGGGAACACAGAGGTGAAGGGTATCTTGGGATACCCACAGCAGACAGGCCAAGGGCTGTGGGGTTCATTCTCCTTGCTCCTTACAGCCACTGCCTGACCCTCTGAGGATGGTCAAATTTTTGTCTTCACAGCAGCACGTTATTTTGGGATCCATGCACAGAAAAGCCCTGAAGTCAGAAATGATGCTTTTGAACTGCTACTATTATTTTTTTAATAAATAACAGTTGTGCAAAATTGCAGGTTATTTAAGAGAAAATGACACTAATTTATGCAGAAGTAAGTGATATAATTGCAATATTCATTTCCACCTCAAGTCAATGTTCAAGGTGTCAATGGAAACCAATATGGCTTGAATGGGAAACATCCAGCAGGTAAATCCAAGGAGAGAGGGTCAGCAATGACTGTGAAAAGGCTCAGGTAGTTCTGCTGCAGAGGCGAAGGCACACACCATCACCATGCAGCCATGCTCCTGTGTGAGAAACTCAAGAGGGCTGCAGATGTGGCACAACGACCACGACAAAAGAAGCCTCCAAGACAGATGGAGAGTAACGTGGGAAGTAACACTGGCAGCAGTGGCAGAAGAAACAACTGCAGAACATATTTGACCTAAAGAAAAAAAAGAGAAAAAGAAGTCTATATAATAACCTCTTTGCAGCACTGGATTTAAAGCTGAGAGCATACCCTGCATGAGAAGACCTAGGCTATTAGCCTAAAACCTGTAAGAGAGGAATTCCTTCACTGCTTCAAGGAAAAAAAAAAAAAGGAGGGGTTTTACTGTATCATTACATTTGTCCTGCTATGTCAGAGCATAAATAAACAACATAAAAACATCCCATGATGATGCTCTTCTCTTCCTGAGGAAAAGTAATGAAAACAATTCCATTTATACACACACACACATATATATTAATTGACCTAAACAATAGCATAGTCACATAATAGCTGCTATTATGGAGAAGATAACAAAAAGCTGTATTAGTGTAAAAGATTTCTGTTTGTTTTGGTTTTTTTTCTCCTAAGAATCACCCTCCAAATAACCAAATAAACAGCACTAGACAGTCAAGGGGCACAGAAAGGACCTCAAACCTGACTATAGCCAAGGAAGATCACTTCTACTACAGTCACATCTCTAACACAAAAGGTTGCTGGGAAGAGAAGTCCCAGTTCCTTTTGTTGAAGAAAAGCCAGTTTGTGACAAGTACACTGCAGAAAAGGCTGAAGAACACTTTGTCCATTTGAAATTCCAGACTCTGAAGTGTTTTAATACCCAGGTTAGTGAAAGCTTAGACAAATCAATATTCTCTGTGCATTCACTGCACAGTTCAAAGCTGCCTGTCTGCTGACTTCATGGCTGCACACATGTCTTTCAGGAACTCTAAAAAACTGTATGGAGAAAATCTAAGAAGTTTTAAGTATGCCATTTATCTTTTCTTTCCCCACTCCTTATTTCTCCCTTTACTTCAAACAGTTTCTATGTATTTAACAATTTGCTTCCTTATAAAGCAGACTACTGAGCATCTCTCACTGATTTCAGGCAGCCAATCTATTTAGTCTGTAACAGAAAATTCTTGAAAGTCACCGAGAGTCCCACAAAGTCCTCCACAGAGCTCCTCTAGCATTAACAGCAGCAAAAAGGTCTTTGCTGGCAGATTCCTCTGAATCATCAATACCTATTACGCCTAACTGCTACCTAATCTTTAACTGTAGCACCACCTCAAAGTCCTCTGACAGTAAGCTTGTTATAAACTACCTTTCCCAGCTTAAAAACTACTGAGGCATAGGGTTCATGCATACATGGAAGTTTAAGGTCAAGAATGACTGCACCTAAAAACCAAAAATGTACACTTTTGGGATTCCCTGTGATCTGGGAGTAGAAGGCAAATCTGATGGTAAAGTGGTAAGATTAAGACATTTGCAGTGATAACAAAATGGACAATTAAATATGGTTTTCTCCTTCGAAGATAACTTAGTAGGATATGCAGAAATGTCATGCTGGAATTCAGCTCAGCATCTACACCAGCAAAACATGGCTTTGATTAGTTATGTAATGAATTAATCAGGTTTTGTTCACAGGGAGAAAATGGACATGGAAATGCTGAGGTATACTCCAATCCAGGGGTACCAGGAGAACTCCATTGTCAGGGAATGGCTGCACGAACAAGGAGGTCACGAACACATCAGCACGGGGTGAACAAGCCAGACTGAAGGCCTGTGTTCGGGCCCTGTGTGCATGTTCACGAGAGGCCTGAGCCTGGGCCCCTGAGTGCGTGGGGGCACGAGCAGGCAGCCTTAGCCGTCCTGGAAGGCAGCACGAAGAGGATCCTGGCGGCTTGACCAACTTCAAAGGCAGAAGATAAGATGCTACATACAGGACACTGTGAGTGTGGGAAAAGCCTTAAGGATGAGCCTGCCGCGTGCCCACCCATCAGGATGCTGTTAGGTGCATGGACAGTGTGACTGACCACTTGCTTTTAGGCAAAGCATATATAAGCATGGCTAGAGCAACAATAAAGTTGAACATGATTGCAACTCAATATGAGTCAGAATCATTGCTCCCAGGCCTTTTCCCGACACTCCACTGCACACAGGCTCTCATGATACAGTCCTGGAGGCAACATCAGCGTTAACCCAGTATCCCTTACAAAGAACTTTCTTTCCCTGCTCCTGAAGTACACAGTGAAACTCCCAACAGCTTCCACATCTTGAAAATCATGACAGTTAAGAACTGGCATTACAATAAAAACTATCAATATTTAGAATTTCTGACCTTCCTGCTTCCTTGAGAGAAGTCCGAACAAACTCAGCCTTTCACCCAAGCTGATCTTAATTGCATTAAAAAAAACAACACAGAAAAGAAAACACTCACTCTGCTTTACTCCATTTTCCTTAGCAAGGCATAGAAGCTAATGACTGTGCTTACAAAACACTAAGAAAAAAGCTGAACTGTTCAGGTAAACACAAAACCTAACTATGGAGAGTTTAGAAAGGTCATGCTCAGCAGTTCATCACCTCAGGCTGTTAGGAAAGCCCAATACTGGTCGCTGGGATCTCACAGCAGAGACTGGAGTTAGCAGTAAAGGATTTGTGTCTTCAGGTCATTTTTAATTACACAAATTAAGTGTAAATGCTTCACTCCCTGAAGATGGTGTGCTACGCTGGTGAGGTAGTGATCTTTGCTTATTAACACCACCACTACATGGTCTAAGACCAACCCAATGGTCCCCAAGGCACAGCTTGGCCCAGAGCCCTACAGCCATCAATCCATTATGACGGAGCATAAAAACCAGACTAATTTGCACCAGGAAACTACCCAGCACAACAATGCAGTAATGACATTCATTTTATGATTTCTGAGAAATCATTTTGACCTGGACACATCCCCGGGTCACTGCAGAGTTACCTAGTGATCAGCAGTCCTGAGGAACTTCATGCAAAGCCCATGTTGGTCCTGCTTTGGGTCATGTGACCTCCCGTGGTCCCATCCAACCTAAACTGACCAAGCCACTGATGCCAGCCTAGAGGGGAGGAAGGATGGAGATGAACCCTAGCTGAAGACTCAGAAGCAGTCCAGGGAGAAGAGAAAGCCCAAACGACCGTGACTTGAATACTCAGGCTACTTTCCATATTACACGGTGCTCGTGTGAACTGCAGCCACAATCAAGTGCTGTTTTGACAGCTTAAAATTGAGTGAGACCGTTCTTCATGAAGGAACTCAAGCTGTACTGATTAAATCGAAAACTACCTCTTTCACACTCTGCATCTGCCAATCTTACCAGCCTACCTACCTAGGCTTTGGAAATAAAGGGGAAAAGGAAGGTAGTGTGACGCACTGTGAGATTGCTCAATATTAAATTTATGCCGTATTGTTGACTCATTTGTAATTCATTACATTTAATTCCCTCAAGAAAGTTCTCCAAACATTTAGGCAGGTGGTTTACCAGGAAACTCAGACTTGAACAAAGAGAGAAAGCTTGTCTGGAATGTTGCTGAAAGCCATTTTCCAGACCACAGAGGCTCAAAGGTGGACCAAGGGAGGTTGTTTTCTGTCTTGAGAGATCAACATCTCCCAGCAAAATCTGTGACATTAGCTGCAGCCTACAGGGACCTCCAGTGACTCCAGCTACCAAGCCAAACCAGAACTAGTTATAAACCCTTGTCCCCCGAGGAGCAGGAAGAACAGTATCCTTTGGTTTTTAGGCTATTGTAAATTAAGATTTTATTTAATTATGATTATTATCATGCTTTGCATGCTTTGGCTCCGTTGAGGTGGTGCAAAGAAAGACTTTAAAAACATAAAACACCTAAAATGATGTGTTTTAGACGTCTAGTGGGTTACTTGCATATCCAATTGTACTGGGTGGGAAAACACACAGAACAAAGCACAAGGCAAACATATAATTATTTTTTTTTTAATAAAAAGAAATAACAACTTCCATGCACATCACTCTCTTATCCTGAAGCGGTTGCCACAGCTTGAAAGCCTTAAGGCTGAAACAGAGAAGATACTTAGGGACACATCATTTTATTAAGAATCTAAAGAAATTACGAGGAAATCACTGCATATCACTCACTAAATTCTTATTTATAAGCATCTAATAGGAAGTGTCCTTCCATCAACAGGCTAAAGCAGATCCAGACAGCATCAGCAAGCGATGGCCACAGCTGGGAGTTTTCACCTACGTGTCCTGACACTGCAAAAGTGAATTTATGTCCAAGACAGAAAAGCAAAGAGCTGAAACCATCTGGGATGAATGAAGCCACAGAAGCCGCTGTTCATGTTGCTCCTGGACATCGGCGGGGTTTTGCCACTGAAATTTTGCTGGCAGGAGGTGGGTCCTCCAGCCATTGGGAAACAGCAGCAGGAAAGAGCAGAGGGGAGCTCAGCCCACAGTGATTTTCCAAGCCTTTCCCAGGTGCTTCAGCTCCCTTTGACAGGCTCCTCCCAGAGGAACTTACACCAGCCATAACTGCTGTGAAAGACCACAAAGAAACCATCCCAATTTTGCTTCTAACTGTAAAATGACAATTTATTTCACCATCCTTAGTTAAACAAACAAACAAGCAAAACCCTATTCTTTTGATTCAATAAGATCAGTTTCAGATGCTGAGGAAATACTCTTCTACCATACACAAAACATAAGAGATGAAAACTCCACTGATCTCACTGGGAAAAGCTTCCACAAATGTAATGGGGCCAGGATTTCCCTCCCCATATTTCAAACGCCACTGTATCACTGTGGTGTGCAGAACAGATTACACCAGCCTCGCTAATTCGGGCAAGCCCTGAATAGCAGCAAAGCCAGACGATGAGCCAGTGCCTTTTATTATTCCCCCATCAACACTTCCTTAGTATGCAACTGAGCGTGCGTGGCAGAAAGCATCAGCCTTTTCTTTGCGCTTCCGCACGGGACGGTACTGCTGTGGTGACCTCTGCGGCATCTCTCCTGAAGTGAAGGCTGTCTTCATTCAGAGGAGCATGCAGGTGTCCCTCCTCCCTGCCAGCAAGGGTGGCAGCTGTACCAAATGTCAGCCAAAAACCCGCCGTCCCCAGTTGGGCACCCTTGTCCCCACAGGGGCTTCTCAGCAAGGGCAGAAACCAATGTCTCATCTGACCCCAGAACTGCATCCAGCATTCAGGGATGCTCGGGAGAGTCAGGAGACCTGGCACCAGACAGATGCTCACAGAGGACAATAACCAGTGTGTACACATGCATCTGCCACCCAGCTAATGCTGCACTTGGTTATGTGCAAGGCCCTCAGGGCTGATTTTGGTCATCTTGAGGATAGAAACACGTAGCTAACCCAACCCATTCCGTGACCTGTCTGCTAAACAAGTTATCACATCATACAGGCTCTTAATGACTTACAGGTAGTTTTCTTAGGATGGACTGACAAACCAAAAAAATTGGCTTCCTCTTATTGATTACCTAACCCAACTATATCTTATTTTCATAAGCATCTTCACCAATGGAACAAAATATCTCATTTTCCAAGTGCTCTTTCATCATTCTAGTCCTATGCATGGTCGAAGTCCACTTCTGGCACACACATGATTAGACACACTCAGGTGGGCACACTTCAGGGCCCCTTTGCAGATCTCTGCTAAGAGGAAAAAGAAGTTAATAGATAATGGCCCAACAGTCCAGATATCTCCTGCAGAAACCAGAGAAAGTATAAACTTTGTGCCACGTATTTGCTAAAAAAACACAAACAACAAAGCCACCACAAAACAAACCACAACAACAAAAAAAACCACCAGTACTTTTATTTATAACTATATTTTTAATATATATATAAAATATGCTTCTGGCTATATGAATATTACCCTCATTTTTAAACTAAAGCTCAAATAAGGGATATTTGTTTCTGACTACTATTATTTGGGGGGGTTGTTTTTTCCTACAGAATGACAGACGATACTGTCTTTTCAAACTGACAGAGCAAAAAGATTACAGTGATAATCAGGTTACCTTAGATAGAAAGAAACAAGAGATTCAGAGATATGGAGATACTCTTCTGCCTAACAATCCTCAGACTTAATATTTTCATCTGCTGGGTGAGCACTATCTCTGTAAGGTTTATTTGAGCATATCACTTCCCCACTAAAGCATTTCCTGACTTCTTAGACTTTCTCTAAGGATATTCAGCTAAAAATAGGTTAGATTCAAAGCAGGGTCGCAACAGAAATGAGAAAAGATATGTCAATTGTTTACCTTATGTTAAAAGAAAAGGAGGAATATTCCACCTACTTGAACCAGAATTAAAAACAACAACATAACAAAACACTAAAAGGGAATAAATATCCATCCACCCCTAGCAAGTCTATAACCAACCACTCCATTAACCACCTAGAGAGAAAGCCAGCAGCAGAGAGACGCATACAGAGCCCATGGACCTTTGAGACATGCAAAAGGGAAGCTTCAAAATCCAAACCAAACACAATGGATAACTTTGACCTTTGAAAGACAAAGGACATTGTGGAAGAAGACAAACGTTGCCTGCTGCACAGGAGACCCAGCCCGGGCTACATCTGTGAGCCCCACACTGAGGATGGGGTGGGCAAGACAACCCCAAATATGTGCACACCCCGTGCCATTGGGGTGCTCATTCCAAAATCCTATTTAATGAATCACTACAAACACTTGAATTCTAAGCATTCTTCTGGTTCCAGAGGTTGAACTTTCTGCCCTAATAAAACTTCTCTTCGCATGGCAGCTGCTTTCAGAGCCTTTGGTGAGCAATGGGTAGACTACTTGAAAGGCATGTGATTTCCAAACAAAACATGCAATCAGTGTTGACTCCATCATCTGAAAAACACTGCAGCTGATGAAGCCAAATGACCAAAAAATTGTTTCTTATTAAATTTCATTTCACTTTTCTTCACATGGTAATTAAAAAGCTTATGGCCAAAGATATAGGAAGCACTAAAAGTGATGCATATGAAAAGATCTTACTGAACTTAATGCAGCATGAAATTATGCAACAGGCCGGTTTAAGTACTTTGCTGTAAAAATACACAGCATAAAAAGCACGTTTCACTGCCCTTTGTTTAATAGTTGAGATAATGAAAAAAAAGACGTTATTTCCAAATATTAAAAAAATAAAATAAAATCAAGTATTTACGTTCTCAGAGGTTTTTTTGAAGTACAGCTCAGTGGCTGCAGCAGCACTGAACACAAATGTAAAAGGCCAGGGACTCCCTTCTCTTTTTTAAGACTCTGAAACCACCCTTTTCAAAGCACTATAAAATACTACAGAAGTCATATTCCTATTCTGATTTGCTTTGCATATTACCAGGCTCAATGTGTTTAAACTACTTTCTTGCTGCGACCTGAAACATTTGTGGGTTATGGTTATTTTACAAATGATTATCAAGAGCAAATTTACAAATTAATCCTAAAGTAGAAAAAAAAAAAAAAAAAAAAAAGACTGCTGAATAATTTCAGCGACATTCCGCATTGTTTGCACAATTCTTTCCTTAATTCCCACTAGTCAAATGCCTCTGCTGGCATGGAGAGATGGAGGTGTGACACAGGCTGTGTCTACACTGCATATTCTGGACAAATAAAGAGGTTTGACTTATTTTTAAACTGAATCTTATTAACTCTTCCAGTGCTGATGCAAAGACATATCCCCATTAAACTTTTCTTTTTAAAGGTTAATGGGACCTTCTTCAAACAACTCACTGGTGGGCCCCTGGTAACCCACTGCATTCAGGAAAGTGTTTGGAGCATCCATTAACGCGGGAGTGCATGTATTTTGACAGCGATGATTGTAATTCACTTCCTATCTCATGCCGTACCAGGGGGCTGCATGCTGTCACTTGCTCCCTGCCATTTGAAATGCACCCCCTCCTCCTGATGTGATCAGCCACAGGAGCGTTCAAGATGAAGACAACAACATTTCTAAAATTCAGCAGGGAAAGAAGTGGATGTAAAATAATTATTAAGAAACCAAATTAAAGAAGCCGAATGCAAGTTTTGCGTACTGAGCACTTCAGAAGCAATTGTAAAAGCATGGTAAAAGCTGTCAAATATTATGTTAATCTTAATTTCTTCTAAAAACTTTGTGGCTGATAGAATACTAAAAAGGGAATTCGATAAATGTTGTCAGTATCATTCCCCGCTCTGCTGTATGCACAAACTACCTAGGATTTTTTTCTTTTAAAGTATACTGCAGTGTGTTTTTGCTGTTGTACTTGTTTGTTTTTTTTCCCCCCACTAGGACAGAGAGAGAAAATAATGCTGAGGATACTTATTTTCCAAAATACTCTAATGAAGTCAGTGGAGACTCCAGGAGCTCGATACCATAAATAGAGAAAAGAAACAGAACATATCAATCAAACCAATCCAGCTGAGTTGCATCTAGAACAAAAATAAGGAAGGAAACAACAACCTATTCAGCAGGGGAATAGCAGAGAAAATATTGACTTGTTAAAGAGAAGCTACGGACATATTTTGAGCTCTGAGGCAGCTGTAATTGTTTCTAAATCAAGCTAAAAATCCAACTGCTTGGTCAGCCTGCTCCTGAAAGGATTCATACTGCAGAATTAAAACAAGTGGGATTTTTATCATCATTTCTCCTCATTTTTTTCTTGGAGCAGATATACCAATACCTGCTAATTTTCCAAAGGAAATACAAGGTGTGCTCTCTCATACCTGCCTAAATACTTTTGTACTTATAATGTACTTCATTTCTGCTTTTACTGACCTTTTGTGTGGCCTTAAATGAGTCCAAAGTATAGCTACAATTGTGATGCAACCCCACAAGGGTTTCCAGTGCCCTGAAGTCCCTCCCAAGCCATGCCTTGATATGAGCTCAGTTAGAGGAGAACCACAAAGGCCCCCACAGAAGCATCCCCAGGCCGCACTGTGCCACTGGGGAAGATAGATGCTTGCTGCTGGAGCAATGCTCACACATGAAATGTTCACAACTGCCTCTCTAAATATAACTGGTTTAGGTTTTGGCAGACACTGTGTTAATTAATGGTAAGACAACTGCTGGGGCCTTCCTTCCCTCCTCAGTGCCATCCCTCCTGCTCACGATCAGGCTCTAGCAGTCGGTTGCATGCTGGCTGAGAGGCAGAAAACCTCCCCTTTTTCAAGTGGTAATTAGAATTCTCCTTGTTACAATAAAATCCTTTCTGTGATTAAATTTCAATCTGAGCAGGCTCATTTTCTCATTTGCAGAGTTTTTATTAGTTTGTGGGAATGTCTGCTTTTCCTCCTTTGAATTTATTCTTAAATCACTCTCCTTTTTTCCTCCCCCTCCAAAATCCCTCTCTTTCAACTGACATTTGCCAACATTAGGCTGATTTAAGACCTTTTATCCAACCCATTGCTTTTTACTTAACTATATTGTTTCCAAGACCACTGGGATCTCCAGGCATTAATCATGAGCATTCATGCTGAAGCTGGCTTTAGGCAACGAGTTACCCTTTCTTTCGGGAATGCCCTGCACCATCAGCTGAAATGTTCCCAACTGTTTACTCTGGTAAATGAAAAGTGAACTCTCTCACCACACCCATCAATGCTCTTCTTCTTGAAACACCTGTTCTGCAGCACCACAGA
Organism: Chloroceryle amazona; assembly: GCA_027560015.1. NCBI lineage: Eukaryota > Metazoa > Chordata > Aves > Coraciiformes > Cerylidae > Chloroceryle > Chloroceryle amazona. Next base: position 127,636 of record JANHFX010010459.1, read on the forward strand.
CCAACTCCATGGCTGAGATTGGCAAATCCCATACCCTACCTTATCTCCTCCCTTAATTTCAGCTGAATTTACCTACCTACCTACTCTTGGTCAAGGGAAGGGAGGCCCACAGTCCAAGGTCAACACTGTGTCTTGGAGCAACAGGCAAAACCCATTTGGCTTGGTCAAATCTGTCAGTAGTATGGTCTCACATCCAACAGTGGACCCAAAGCTAGATCATCTTGGTGGAAGCCCACCTTGAAGTCAGCGAGATGCAAAAAGCCCAGATACCCTTGCTAAAAAAGAGCAACATGCTGTTGGTCAATCTGTAAAATGTTAAAAGCTCAAGAAGGCCACTCACCCTGGCAGCAAGGAGACAGGGAGAGGCACTGCCAAATAAGCACAAGGCAGATGTCACAGCTGCTCTGAACACAAAATAAACTCCAGCTGGTACCAGGCACTCCATATGAATAATAAAAGAAATAGAAGCAAACAAACAAACTCACAACACATCACATCAACTAGAAAACACATTGCACTCAGTTTGCTACTGCAGCACAGCCTCTGCGTAGCAGGGAGCAGAGCCTGGAGCTCTTGTCTTTACCCATGTGGTCACTCTGCCACACTGCATGGGAATTCCATTGCTTGCATCAGAGTGGCTGCTACACACCTATAAACTATCAACCAGAATCTGCCAAAAAATCAGAGGTGTACCCTTCCACCAGCCTGAGCCCAAATCCATCTTCAACCCTTGTGGCCTTTTAAAGAAATGAGGTTTTTTTCATTTTGCAGAACTGCCTCAACTCTCGTCGCTTCGCACACCTCCGAGTGCACCTAGCTAGCTGTAGATACCACATATTAAGGTACCGCATCATTGGATTTTCCAAGCACATGGAAATTTTCTAGCTGCTTCTGCTTATTTTAGGTATCACTGGGAAATGAAATAGGAACAGCATACTTCATTAGCCTCACTTAAATCTGATGATGTCCCCCCAAAACACCTATGCCCTTGCTTTCAATTTTAAGCTACCTTTTGCATAACTACCAACCCCAGAGGCTGTGTAAGCCTACACCATTTTCAGGGTGTCCAGAAACACCCCAGGAGATTTCTGAGGTTCCCAAGGTTGCATTAAGGCACCCAAAGATGTCCCCTGATAACAAAGGGCTTGCATGAGAAGCATTAAACTTTGTTCTTCTTGAAGGAACACTAGATATCTTAACATTGGTTTTATTTGTTCTCTTGGCATTTACTATTAGACACCTGAGGTCACATTCCCAGTCAGAATAAATCAGTAGCAGCACACACATTTACAGGAGGCAAGCGAGCACCACAGGTTATATTTCCAAAGGCACCAGGTACAGGGGTATGCCCAACAAGGTTTTCCAAATGGCATAAGCAGGTCTGGTACCAGGTCCCCCGACTGGCTTTCGCCAAGATGAAGGACTGGTCTACAAGGTGAAATTAGTGCCGAGTAAGTCATAGCGTGAATTTAACATACAGCTGTAATTCCCCACAAATTCCCCTTGTGAACAGATTTAATCTGCATTACAAATGTCTTTTCATAGCTGAAGTCAACCCAGATCTCCTCTTTCAAGGGTAAAGGAAAACTGAAGCTCTGGTATTATACATTTCAGCTCAAGTTTCTGGCATATTTTTCTTGCTCTAGGAACATGGACTTAAAAACATACTCCTGATCTACGCAAGTCTGAGCCAATGCATAACTAATAATCTTAGGCATCTCATAATGCCACTCAGACATGCTACCTACAGAAGCATTTTTTTTTTCAAAACACCATTAGCAGGCTTTGAACTTAATAGCCATGTTTCTGTTAAGTTTTTATGTATTTTCCCTGTGATTACAGCATAAGGTTCAAAGCAGCTCTCAGCAAATTCAGCTACTTGAAGAAAATCAGCTGTACAGGCCAAATAGCCAAACATAAACATACACACACGTGCAATTAAATTCAAATGCCTAGATGATCATTTCAGTTTTAATTAGATTTTACCAGGACTATGACTTAAGTCAAGGCTGCAGGCTGAGATGTTGATTTAAAGCTGTAGCTAATGTGTTTTACTGCCAGATTTTCTCATAGTCAAAGCTAATTATCCCTATTATGCTTACATGATTTTTCAAACAACAACCAAAAAAAATAAAAACCATTACAAAGGCAAGTGTGTAGAAAGCAGATTGGCGTGCTGGTGTCTGTGTGTGCGTGCAAGTGCCTGTGTGCACTTACCAACTATTTAAAACCTAGATCTTTACACAGGAAAAACAACAAGCAATTAGCTAATGAAGTTAGCGTGGCAGAGTTAAACAAACATCTCATTTCCAAGACCCATCAGGAAACATTTAATGCAATGAGAAGATCCCATGACATTCCTAAATACAGCAATATTGTGGAAAGGGGGTGGGGGGAAGCTAAGAAGAGCTCAGCACTTTTTTGCTGTTGTATCTTGGAAAATAAGGGGAACCTAGAGAATTTTCTGTAGTTTTCTACATGGAAAAGACAGATACTGGTTTGTTTTGGTTTTAATGCTTCTCGTTATTAACATTTCTTTGTCAATTTTATCTCTGAGAAAATGCAGAATGGGAAAGGCTGTTACGTTTTTAGTTCTTGCAAATTCCAAGAAATTTCAAAAGAAAGAGCAACTGGAAAGAAAAAAAAAAAGCAGTAACCTGTAACTACTCAATTTGAAGTAAAGACTTGCCTCTTTCTCAGAGTTCAGATATGCCTTGAAGCAGCCTTCATCATTGCTCGTCCCTCCTCCTCGAGTGACGACCCAAGAGCATTCGCTTTTGGTTTCAACTCTCTATCCATTATCTCTACCCTGAAAGGCACCTCAGGGTTTGCCATCTACTTTCTCTTCTACTATGGAGCCTCCTATGATGCACAGGGCTTCTAGAGAGACTCCCAGAAACTCATCTCCCATAAGCCAAACAAAAAAAAATAGCAAGTGTACAGTCAACCTATGCTTCTCCATCCACCCTGTCAAAACAGATGTCATTTTGCTTCTGTTTTGATTTCAAAAGGAAAACATCCAGTGGGGAAGCTGCTTCCCCCTTGAAAAATGTAAGGTTTTCTAAAAAGAAAAGAAAAGAAAAGAAAAAAAAAAAGGAAAACTACACAAGTCAAAACCAAAATGCTGAAATCCTGACTGAGATCCCCACTGCTGCTGGTCAGTTCTCCTGCAAAACTGAAATTGTTTTCCTCAATGCTTTTGCAGGAATACAGCAGGGGTCTTCAAGCTGTTGGAGGCACCTGCAGTGGTTGTGAAGGTGGAGCACAGCACAGCACAGGAGAAAGCCCACAAAAATGGTGTGGTTTAGGGCAAAAGTCAAAAAAAAAGTTTCATCTTTTCTAAACATAATGCTGTATCCCTAACTGCAAAGATGGATTTCCATTACTCTTGCAGCCAGGGTGTCTTCTACTTATACCTTTGCTTTCTAATTCTACAATTCTATATTAGTAGTTACTCCCTCACTGTGTATAGAGAAATTATTCTTTCATATTGCTTTCTGCTGAAGGAGACACCATCCCAGCTAATACACAGCCATGGCACGGAGCTCATTGTGCAGCCCAGAAGCATCAACTCCAGGGCATGTAAATCCACAGAAGGATCTCCAAGTAAGGAAAGAACTGCAGAGGACCTGACTGCTCAACCCTAACTGAGCAGGGATGACCCTGTCACTAAAAGGCTGCTCGAGTAGCAGTTTGTTGTCATTATTAATGGAATAGCAAAGTACAGACAGCCTATCCCTCCCCAATATCTCACACAACACTAAAAGTCATCCAGCAAGTGTGGCAGTAGTGGACCACATACAACCTTGTTTAAAGGTTAAAGAGAAAAAGAGCAAGCTGGCTTTAATATTTTAACACTTCCAGACTTTCTGACTTTATCAGCCTTGTTAAAAGAAGGAAAAAAAAAAAAAAGAGAGTAGGATACCACTCAAAGCCTGTGGACATTTTGTTAAAACCAGCTCCTATACTGTTTCATATGAGCCACACTGACATTTCAGACCCAACACCAGTCCAGCCCCATTGCCAAAGCACCTCTACAGTTAATGAAGATGAGAGAACACCCACTTGACACATGTGGGGCAGCCCATTTGGCTTCAGAGCACACCCAGAAAATGATTTCTACTTTTTTCCCCAAGGGGTTAAAGCCTGCCCTACAGTCTCAGCAGATTTTGGGAGGGTATGACCATCACCAGGAGGCTGCACAGGTGCATTTTCAGGTGTGTGCTCACATCATACCTGCATGCTGCAGATTGACGGATAGTTTTATTTTATCTTTGCTGTGGTGGCTGATTTTAGCATCACTTGCTTTAAGGGAACAGATGGGCTTGCTTACTTTGTGTGTGTATTTCCAAGCAAATCAGCCAAGAGCGGCCTGTGAATACAGCTAAGACAGACCCCTCTTGGAGAGCCTTTCCTTGGGCATCCAACAAAAGAGAAAACGAAGAGCTAATACTGGACAAGACCCAAGAGCTCTTCATATGAATAACTGCTAATGGGAAAAAGATGCCCCTGAGAGACAGAGCTGGAGGCAAGTAGTGACAATGGCTAATAACTCCTGAGGCCATCATGGCTGGGGATTATTTAACAGCCCAACATGCCTGTGGCATTGGACAGACACCAACCTCTACTGAAATCCTGAAGGATTTCTTTTCAGCTTGCTTATAAATTACACCTGTGGATGGAGACAGAGCTTTTTGTTTTACCAGCATCAAACAAAATATCCTTTCAGAAACACCTGGCTAGGGCTTCAGCTTCTGTCTCAACTCTCCTGGTACTTTCTCGGTCAAACTGAATCCCAGAATCATTTTAGCTTTCAATCCTCAATGGGAAGGTCAGACCCTGTGAACAGAGGCCAAAGCTTTTGTTCGCAACCCAAATAGGATTGCATTAGTTAAGCCTTAACTGCCGTTCTCAATTTTCTTCATTCACACTACACACAAGCAGCTGATTTAGTGGAAAGAAATTTGGCTAGTGCTCTTGGACCTTCACCCTCCATTGTGCCTTTTTCCCCAAACAGTTAAACTCAGTATTTTCCTTTGCTATTAATGACAGAAACTACAGCATCTCTCCACTGCCCAAGTGGAGCAAACAAATGTGTCTGTGTTCAGGAATGACTTGGTTCAAACTGTAAGAATCTGATAGCAATTAATGCCTATGTAGGTAAGAGTTATTTTGGTTTTGTTTAAGCAATTCATATATATGGTTCCCATCTTGACTGAGCCCCCCCTGACCACTCTCTCTCCAGACCTCAGGTCATGCAGCAGAGGAAGCCCTCACAGGCAATACATTTCTGAGATGACAGAGAGCTTTTCTCCTGGGCAGGGCACATCTTTCCCTGTATAGATTCACTCCATATCATACACTGGCACCATATCTTGCAATGTTTTGCATGATGTAACGGATGTGTCACTTGGACTGCACCACTGGCATGCACTTAATTACTAATGTTTGCTTCTGAGTAGAACAGAACATGTACAGATCGACATACACACTTATGTGGATGGTGATCCCGCAGAAATCAGCAGAATGAAAGGTACATATTTGTGTCAGATTCCTCTGTTTTTTCCCCTGAAATTAGTGACTGTGAAAGGCAAATGCACTGAACACAATCAGATCTTTAACTTCATATCTTCTCTTCAAAAGTGCCATGAGTTGGGTTAATCAAACTCACTCTGCCTGCGTCATTTTGTACATGCCCAATGTTTTATTTTATGCCTCTATGAAAGAGGCATACCTTTTCAGGAAAAGATACTGGGTTCTCCATGGGTCCCAGCTGCCAATAAATGTCAGGACTGGAAGATACGTTGTTTGCTCAGCAATAAGGGGTTTGTAACAAAATCCTTTCATGTTGGCACCGCTTATTGACCTTGTGAAAACATGATTTTTAAAACTCACTATCATTGATTGATCCCATGAAAATCAAGCTTAAAAGACAGACCCATCATATTAGCATAGCAAGGTTTCCCACTGGCAGCTCACAAAGGGATTATTCTCAGGCCTAACCCCTGGAGCTTTGAAATCCTTCTGTGCCCAGAACTGATGGGGAAGGTGAACCAAAACATGCTGCTGTCTGCTGTTCTTTCCCAGAGCTCACCCAGCACCATCACTCCAAAGCAAGGATGTGCCAGGACTGGATGGACTTGGAAACTGAAAACATGATCTGCTTTATTCAGATCAAAATATTGTTTTCAGAGATGAACTTGAGATCACACAGAAGTAAAACATGCCCAGTATCAATGAGGGTCAGGAAAGTGTTCCTTTGATCATTCACAAGGACTAGATCTTAAAACCATTCACATACCCAAGTGTGCAGATATACGTAGGACAAGATCACCCCCGTGCTTCTGAAAACCCTGCTAAGTACCTAACCTCATCTTCAGGTGCCTAAGACAGACTTCAAATGTTTCATGACATTCCTTACTGAGAAAGAGTTGGACTTCACAACATGCTTAAGCTGTTTCTGCAATTAAGGGCATTATTAAAAAGAAAGGTGAAAATATTAATCCTTATCCAGGTGTCTCCAGAATACAAGTATTTGCCCAAATGTTAATTTAGGTCCAACACTTGTTCCTACCTGAGAAGATACTGATGTTATAATGGTAACTGCATTTAGTGTTTAACAATAGCAGAGACTCACTGGTTACCCTGCACAGATTTATTCTACCTGTGGCTGAACTTTGACATACAAAAAAATGCTTACAATCCCACAGGTGTTTTTGAAATTTTTCTCAATATGAATGATATCCACTGCAAAATCCACCTTTACCAAAACAGGAGTATTTCAACAGAATGTCTAATTTTCAGCAAAATCTTAATGGGTAAAATTCCAAGATAACCGGTTTTGCTTTTCAATTTCCATACTGTCAAAACATGTCTGTTCAATAAGAACAGAGTAGCTGTGTTTCAACTTCATTTTATTTAGACATGTATATTACTTGAATTATATTTCTGTTTTACTCAATACCATTCTGTTTATACATACCCAATGATTATTTCAGAATTATTTTTACAATGCTAGCTATTCTGTACAATTTTCAAAGGGTGCATTTCCTTTCCAACTTTGGAGCTTTGTTTAATGTCTGAAGACAACCTGCAGAGCAGAAACAACATCCCTCTGACAGTCCTATCTCCTAAGCTTTATACATTACATTTTTTTTTTGTATAAATATAACCAACTGGGGGGGTTGAGTCAGGAAAATTGAGCCCTGGTCTGTATTTGACAAGCACTGAAGACAGAGGCTACCAGAAGGAAGAAACAAGGAAGGAAAAACAATCACCAAGGATCTAAAGTACTTTTTTAGGATCTAAAGAGTGTAATGGCACAACGCTCTCCAGGTAGTGTCCCAGCATCAGACATTCTTTGGCTGATGGGCAGCCAGACTTAGTATCTGAAGGCACATCCCAGCGGATTCCCCTGACCAGCAGTGCAACTGCAGCCTCACGCAAAAGGACTGCAAATTTCTTCCTGTAACAATTCCCAGCACCAGGCCAAGATCAAAAGCCTCAGCTCAAGGGCATCTGCTCACTTTCAATTAGCACACTATACTCCTTCCCTCCTTACCTCAAAAGCTGGACATGAGATTTATGCTGAAGGAGGAGCTGACTTAATGCATGAATGACTTAGTAAAGTCATTAGAGATTAAACTTGGCATGGGTTAAATTCTGTTCAAATAAACAGAGGTGTAGGAAGGTGTTTGGGCCAATACTGGGACCTCCAGACAAAATAAATCAGGGGAGGGAGACTCTAAAAAGTCTGTTAAAAGTGCAAGACTCTGAAAAGCAGTGGGTCACTTCCAAACATTGTCAGGTGAGAGGAGGAGGAGCTTCTCTAACCTGATACCCATCATTGAGAAGTTGTGGGTCTAGTCTACAAAAAGCCAGGTGGGCTCCTCTACAGCCAGCACCTTATAGAGGTGCCTGATCCTATGCCAAGATCTTAAAGCACATGGGTTGGCTTGGTCTCAGAAGAAAGTCATTCTTACCTACAGGTGAAGCCCTCCTGAGGGGTTAACATCAGAGACTAGTTTTAGACTATAAAATAAATCTCATTTAAGGTAAGTGATCTGAGCTGAGCTAATCCAACCAGACCATACCACAGCAGCTCACAGTTCTACCACATCAGCAACGAACACAGACTGTACTGAACGTATACTTCTGCCATTCCCACCGACAGCCTTGCTAGGACCCTCAACACCATCAGGCAGCTTCAGTAGCTTATCTGCTCCTTGTAAACAACATTTTCCCAAGGAACCTGCCCTCAGTTTGGAAAACACAACAGATGCATACTGGAACCAACCAAAACCTAGAAAGTGGGACTTTATAACCTTTACAAAGCCAGAAAATCATCGTCATAATTCCAGGGAGACACAGCCTTCTGACCCTTGAGGGACACGTATCTTAGCATTCAAAATCTGACATATACAGAAAAAGGCTTGGTATTTTTCTTAGAGAGGGTCAGAGTCAAGTATTTTTTCTTAAAAAAGAAAAAAATAAAAAGAAAGGAGAAAAAAAAGTCTTTACAAGTTCCTAAAATTATTTGTACTGTAGAAATATATTCCTATCATTTTCCTTTGACCATCAAAGCAAATGCTGTGTACAAAGGAAAAAAAGAGAGGCAGACAATATAGCACTGACATGAAAAATAAAATAGTTCAGAAATATTATGATGTGGTGAGGCACCTTCCTGGTTTGCTTTAAAGATGTCAAGTGTAATTCAGACCCAACTTCATCTACCCTGGGTAAGCCAGCCACCAGAAATTTTCATCAATTTAAAAAAAATATATAAAATATAATGTAAACCATATTGCATGAAATTCCCCATATGTAAACACTAAGAGGATGTGTAAACCAGATCATAAATTTAGTGCTCTCAAATTCCAGCACTGCAGGCAGACACAGGGCGTACATCCTGGATCAAAAGTGCAGTGTCAAATTGCCTTATTTTCTTGGAACAAAAGTTCTGAAGAGTTTTGGTTATGAAAGCCTGATAGACTTCATTTCCCCTTGACAGCTTGTTGGCCCAATGGTGCCTGGGAGAGAGGGAAGGCTCTTCCAGCTAAATACCTTGCCATTTCTAAATGCTTTGCTGTATTTATCTTCATAACACCTAAAATCTGAACAGCACATACGGGGAGATGTTTTTGCCCTATAAAGCAGGGATAAGGTATGACACAATGCTGGGTCTGGGTTTTTTCCCCTCACCTTCTTCATTTTCTGTGCTATACACACAGCATGAGGAGGTGAAGGTGGCAGAGAAGCACAGCAACCAGAAAATGGGAAGATCAATGTGGACATTAGACATTAGGCCCAAACATGCAAGTAATCTGGCGCAAGAGGAGCAGCAGGTAGTAGGATAAAACCAAACACCCTAAGTATGTAAAATTTGAGCTGGCAGGGTTCGAGGTGGCCCATGAGCCTCACTACATATGTGGACTGAAGAAGCCTCTCTGGTCTCCTTGGGAGTGCATTTGGTGCACACCCAAAGCAGAGCACCAGATTTTGTTTCCCACAAAGGAAATTCAGGCTATCTACACCAAGGACCTGCTGTGAACCAAACCAGCATGCTGTGAGAATGGGAGATGGATCTGCCTCAAAACCCATACTAGCACTCAACCAAAACACTCCCCTATGTGCTACTGGGATATGAACTACAGGGAAGTCAAAACAGTGGAATGTTTGCTAAAAGCTACAGCACAGCAGGAAAACCAAGCCTGCTAGTGGAGTGCACTGAGGAGACAGATTTATAGCTGCACACAGGCTTGCAAAGTCATTGGAGACCTAAACACATTTACAAACTGACAGAGTCAAAATGATCCCTTGGGTTGAGAGGGTATCTTTGCTTTTTTGCTTTATTAAAAACATATTTCAGCTGCCGATTCTTTCTCTCAGATTTGATTTTTGGCTTTCCCAAAGATTCCCTCTGGATACAAATACACCTGTGGGAGGGGGCTCACATGTGAACCTGGCTCTTCACTGCATTTATTTGCTATTCTTTTCCCCATGAAGCCCAACCAAGGGATGCAACTGATGAGTTTGATTCATCTATTTTCTGTCAACAGAGCCTTGGTTTCATGGGGGGGTTGTCAATTTCTGAAGACCTTAAATTATTGCAAGAAATATAAATGACAGATGAACACGAAGGTTTTGCTCTGTGTTTACCCAAAGACATGAAGACATTCTCTGAGAATTTTTTTGTGCTGAGATCTGTCCTGGTACCTTCCAGGAAGCTGATATCAATCCTAGTCCCAAGCGTAAATTTCAGCCTGTGGTGCTGGGTGGGGTACCCAAGTTAGGAGACATTATTAGCAAGTCATAGTATTCCTATAAGACTGAAAGGAGAGGGAAAGGAGGACAGATAAAAGAGAGAAAAGAAAAAAGAAAGAAACAGCAGTTAAAGTTAAGAGCCAGGAAAGAATCACAAAGTGGTAACTTCCAGGGTGGGATAAGGAGAAGAACAAACACCCAGCTGCTCACACCCTGCTTTCCTGCACTCATACCTAAGTCACAAAAGAGGAAGACATAACGGGAAAAATGCCAACTGTGAAATTCAGTTCTACACAGAACACAGTGAGAGTTTTCCCTGAGCCACCAGCAGCTGAGCTCACTAATGATACCTGCTCACATAAAATGTCACCAATTCCCTTTCTTAAGGGGATGTTTTGTAAAACTTCACAAGTGACAGGTTCATAGTCCTGTTCATGAAAGGTCATAAAAACCTCTATTCTCATTTTCCACCGCTCTAGCCGATAGCTGAGATTTAGAGCCTGCAGTTTGGTGGAATGATTGCTGCTGTGCTGAGGAAGAGGCTCCCCACACACTGACACCACAGCTGCAATTTGGCAGGCTAAAAGTCTCCTAAAATTGTGAAGTGCCACCATAACTTTATATGACTTCATTCCAAAACCCCAGCTATTTCTAAAATAAAGCACTTAAAGAAATTTCAGGGCTCCAATTACAGTATTTAAAAGGAAATGTACTGCTGGAGACCTTGTAGCGCTCATACTCAAATCCTCCTGCAAATCTGCACTCAAAGTGCTTCCAAATTGGTTCCCACAGAGTAAAGTTACTAGAAATCAGGGCAGCATTTTTCACATCATTTTGCAACGACTTTATAAGGCTTGGAAGTGAGAAGCATATTGAATGGATTTATGGTGATGCCCAGGGATGCTGATGCCACAGGAAACAGCTGCGATGCAGGTTCTTCACGTTCACGTGGCTGCCTTGATGCTCAGCTAGCCCTACCACAAGCCTGTTTTTGCTCCATTTTAGAAAAGGTAATTAAAAACAAAAGGCAATAAATTATGGCCTGAAGGAGGCTCCATGAGATGGGAGCTGTCCCCAGCTCTGCCTGAACATTCAATTTTTCTGAGCAAAACTGAAGGTCAGGCTCCTGAGGAACCCTCTGCCAAGGTAACACTCTACTTCAGCCTCAACCTCACAGCAAGTTTCCTCTATTTTAATCCCTGAGCAGAGATATATACATGCACCAAGCTCAAAGCAGAAAAAACAGTTAAAATCCTTTGTTGATAAAAGATTGTATAAAAATCTAACAAGGAATATACAGCAGGTATTAATTTGCTGTAAAATATAGGTACTTGATTGAAAAGAAAATTTCCGTCAAGTCTTTCATGCTGGAAAAAGGGTCTCATAACAAAAGAGAGGGGAAATAAAAAAAAATAATTGAAAATGTTTAGTTCCTAGAAAGGGAGCATAACAAGCCCTAAACCAAAGGTAATGAATGAAAGGCCTGATAGGGAAATCCTAAAAAAACACAAACAAACACACACCAAACCACCAACCAACCAACCAAACAGGAAAATGTGCCAGGGAGGGGTTTCAGTAGAACTGAAAGAAACGTTTCCTGTTCAATATTCGTGATTCCAATTTACTGCCTCTCAGATAGGGTCAGCAATCTTCATATGAGCTGTTCTGTTGACAAATACAAACCCATGTTAAGGCTAGGAAAACAACCACAAAATGCAATGCACAATGGGCTTAAAAACATCCCTCTAAACCCATTACCATGCTGTTTTCCAGTGCTGGGCAGGTGCAGACTTGTGTCCAAGGGCAAACAGCCCAACAGCCCATCATGGTATCAGCAACTGAACTGAAATTAGAATGTTCGGATGCCCCTTGACATTATGGTTTTGGCACAAATACCCAGGGCCCTTCAAGTTGGGCTGAAATTAAAAAGACCTGTCCAAAATAGCAAGCCCTTCTTCCCAGACAGCTCAATTCAGGATGCAGTTGCAGTGGAAATAAATATGACTCCTAAACGATGGCTGAAGAAAACTGCTTTCTAGCAGTATTTCCCAGTTTCTTTAACGCACAAGATAAAAATCATCATATTGGCATTCTGCTCTCTTCTGACTCCAAACCAGAAATGATAAGCTGGATTTGTTTCAGGTTCCTTTGGTCCACACAGTGCTTGGAATAGTCCTGATAAGATTTTATCACAGATTATTTTTCTTTCATGGAAAGCAAGGCTGCAGGATAGAAACTCAGCCTTGTTTGTGCTGACAGAAAAATTAAAAAAACAACTTTTCATTCTCACAAGATAATGTTGAAGAGACTTACTCGGAGACACAAAGAGCTGCTAATCACTTTGGGAGTTCTACATTTGTGGCTTAAAGGTTATCTAGACCCAAAGTAACTCCAATTGCACCTCCCTATCATCTTCATTTTACAGCTCTGAAAAGGCAGATGCACAAATTGTAAATGGCCCAGTTTGCTGCCACACAAGGAATCACACAATGGTTTGGGTTGGAAGGGACTTTTAAAGCTCATCTAGTCCACCCCCAACACTATGACAATTTCAGGATTATTAATCCTGATTTAATCTAGTCTTGAATATCTGACAGGACTGAACACACCATATCCTCATTCCTAATAGCTTTTACTTTTGTAACCCTTCTACAGATAATAGTGTACATTAAATACACTTTAAGCTGTTTCCACAAAAGTCCATTAAAGGTGCACAGAAACATCCAAGTCAGCCCATTACAAGATCCACAAGTTTCTTCTTTTGTAAGTGCCTGATCATCTACATGGAAATTAAGGTGTCTTTGCCAAGTGTTGCATTTGGCTACTGCAAATGACAGTTAGGAAAATTCACATTAAATGAGTTGAGTCCTTTCTGCTGGGCTGCTCCTGAGGAACGAGCCGAGAGAAGGTAATGGAATATATATAGGTAGACTGCATTTTCCCACTGAGATGCAGATGTTTTCCTCTTTTGTTGCACATTTTCCACCATATAACCCATGTGTCCTGAGAACAGAAACATTCAGAGTTAACAAGTTGTTTGAAACTTCCTAAATTATTTATAATCTGCCATTTTAGAAGGAGCTGCAGCTAAAGGTTTTTCCTAGAAAGGTGAGAAGCTAAGCAGTAACTATGGGAAGGCTTTTAGTAGCAGAGCTGACGCAGGGATGAAGGTAAAGTGAAAGCTGTCAGAGTAAACCCCAAAGGAGATGCCTTAGTGCATCTTCATGCTTTAAGTTAGCACTGGCTCTGTACAGCAGTGTGTAGCTGTTCACACTTTCACTTGGGTCTGTTTCATCGCATGTCTTCATACTTGTATTAAATGGTGCAATTTGCCTTTTGTTCTTTGGTGCCATAGTTAATCTCTCCACCATACTGCCTACCCAGATAGTGCCGTCCATACGTTCCTAGAACCAAATTTTCATCTGCTTTTTTTTGTACTACAAGCAGTATACTAATGGACAGGAAAAATACTACTTAAAAAAAAAAAAATCAACTATCCCAGCTCCTTCTGATTAGTAAATCTTGTATTTATTCAGCAACTTGTTTCAAGGAACATATTCACTTCCTCCCCACCCTATTTCAGACCTCAAATTTATGGTGCAAAGCAGCAGCAGCACTTGAAGGTTGGTTGTTTACCTAATTAGCTGTAGTTAATGGAGCCTTTCATAGAAAAACCTTTCCCAGTTCTCATGCTTCCCCAACAATGTCCTTCAAACATGCCTGCTTAAGTGGAGGTAACAGACAGAGAGAAGCTACAGTGCTTCACATCACCTTGCTAGAGCAAAACCAGTGTCCTAACTGCCAAACCTCAACCTTTGCCACAATCTACAAAGATCCCCTTTCCTCAACGTCTTTCAGTCTGACACCTTTTAGATCAGAAATGGCAGCTCCTCAACAGGTATAATCCAAAACAAGTATGTGCTAATGGCACATAATGTGTTATGCACTTTTGTACCTTGAGCTACGTCTTCTACGAGCGCCACAAATGACCAGATATTCTACTCCAGGAACGATGGATGCTGCACACCTCAGAGTGTTTAACAAATTAAAACCTGCTCCCGCATTGCAATGCCAAACAGCATTTCTGCACATCTTCAGACATACACCCCTGTGTCGTTAAACCGCAGGACAAATGGTTATTGATATTTCTACTATACTCTATTGGAATTTTTAATAACAGTGTCTTGTCTTCCATTCACAATAATATTAAGTCCAAGTCATTGTCTTCCGTTCCTGAAAATGGCTGTGAAGCCAAATGGGGAAGAAAAGAAAAAAGCTTTGCACAGCATGTTACAGTAATTGTAATAGTTGTCCTGTAATACCTATTTGTTCTGTGTTTTCTCTTCTACATCATTTTAATTTCAAAATATAATGAATCCACCACATCTGGCATATAAATATGTAATTTCTATGTTTTACATAAAAAAATATTAACTCGTTCTGAGTTGCGTGTTTGGTTTCTGGTGTGAGGGGCACATTTTGTCAATTTTTACTGCTTTACTTCATCTGGAACTGATTGCTGTTAAATAATCATGAATTCTCCCACACTGCTCCCAGCCTCACTGACCGAGATGCGAGCCGTTTCCTGCAGAGCAGCTCCTGCACACACAAGCACATGGTGGCCCATGCACAAAGTACCGCAAAGCTCCATGTGGCTGTCACACAGAGAAAACACAGAACGCGTCTCACTGCCTGGCTCTTCTTCTCTTTCGTTGCTGCTCATGTTGGGATCCCTTTCTTGGTCTGTTAGCAGCTCACCCCTCCAATCTGCTATCTCTTCTCATCTGTAAGCAGCATTTGGATTTCTGTATCATAGAGTGCGACTGTAACACCAATCCTGGAAACCTCCCTGTTCCCACACCATTTCCTAGCTCCCTAAACATAAATCTTCACATTTCCTTGTGTTATTCTCTTCTAAGGCTGAAATAACAAGAATACACAGACTAATTTAAGATAGACCTGGAAGGGACACGAAGGAAGGCAATGTCTACTTTAACTGCACCACATTACAATGGAGGACCAGCAGTGCCTAGAAGCTTAATGTAAAATACCTGAATGACCTCAGTAACATAGGGTCTCCCATATGTCACTGCTCCTTCCAATAGAATGTGCTTCCTAATATCTAACTTGATAGTCCATTGACAGTTTGTGTCATTCTGTATCTCTTTTATCCTCCTCTCTGCAGCAACCTGCCATCTCAAAGCTGACACCAGGTCTACATTCTATCTTCTTCACTGTAAGCTAACAGCCATCCTTCACCACGTACCTTGTCCCCAAGGCTCCAAATCACTCTTGCTGCTCCCATTCACACTCTTCCCAGTCACTCTTCCCTATGGGGATACTCAATGTCCGTCTGAGAGGCCGTTTCAGTCTTGGTGCACCTCTGCAGTCAGCCTATGCCCTGCAGTTCCATATATCACTGCCATTCCAATACACATCTGACTAACTGATGGGCTCAACACATTTACTAACTCCACATGTCAAGGTATTCAAGAAGAGAAAAGGTTGGATGGACTAATGTTGTCAACTGACAGCTGATATTGACCTCTCTGAAGCACCTGCTCTGACAAACTCTGTTCTGACAACCTTAGCTCAGATAGCAGCATCAAGTGTGATCTTCACAAGCCACCTAATCACTGCCAACTTCAGGTCCAGAATTCCTGCAGTGGGCATAAAGCACCAGTCATTCAACCCTTTCCAAAACCAGCTATTTCTATGTTGATGACAAACTCTTGTTGATGACCAAGCACAGCAGGAGAACCTCCTGTGCTCCTGGTACAGCCACAATACAAATAATTCACGGAAGTTGTTCAGATGCCCAACTGGTATGAGTCACCACCACTCCAGCGAAGTCAAGAGGCTAGAACCCCTGTTCATATTAAAAATACATAGGTCCACAGAGTCCCCTGCTGACATTTATCTGTTAGTGATCTAGAAGACTATTTTCTGACTAATCCTTCAAAGTCATTCTTTTTTTCAGCCTCACCAAATTCCTCACATCTATTCTGCCTGCTGGGGCTTTGTAACTCACCCTAAATCTTCACTCCTTATATACACAACACATCTGTGACCTTCTTTTCTTCCTTTGCCTGGTTCCCCAACGATTCAAAGTAGTACCCAGATAAACACAACGCTTTTCCATTAACCTGTTCGGGTAAGGGCTGTCCTGACAGAAGTTTTTTATTTTAAAGCATTGGTCTAGCTAGACCAATTGATATGGAAATGAGTGTAATTACCAGCATAAACAATCTGTTATTTTCCATACAAGTCACAGGCTAAATCACCAATGGTCCACTACATTACCATCTGAATAGAAGGTATCTAATGGGCCATATGTTAAAAAGCAGGTTACTTGCATCTTCAATCGCAAATGAAAAGCAAGAATGACAGCTGGATAGTAGAGATATGACCATTGATCATATTGTCATTCCTAGGACACCATCACCACCCCCCACCCCAAAATCCCAGTAGCAATCACCCACAGAAGTTTCTCTCCTCTTAATGCCGTCCACTTCATGATAAAGCTCAAAAAATGACTTGCTAAGCTCCAAAAATAACTTCCAAAAACGATATGCAAAGGCTGTCACCCAACCCACCACCAGCTCAACACAGGTTTCCCAACCAAGTTTCAAGTATCATAAAAACATATTTGAGACACTACATTGCAAAAGCTACACCTTTATCTTCCCAAGTTGTGATACATACCAATGGGCCAAAGTTTCCCAATGAAACTCTAGGGAAGCAGCTCATACAAACCATCAGCTCCACAACAGATATGCCCAACACTGTTCCATCTCCAGTTCTCGGTCCCAGTCCCTACCCATGAGCTACATGATGCCTTCATAAGACCATCTGGGCACAGCTGATGGGCTGAAAGCAGCACTGGTGACAGCAACTACATACTCTGACTTTGTACCAGGAAAAAACACCATGGAGCCCTTGATAAGCAGGGATTAAATCACCAAGTTCAGCTGTAACAGTTAAAATGGGTAGAAAAGTCTTCAGCTCCATGACAGGAGGCAAAACTGAATGAAGGAGTTCTCTCTCCCAACTCCAGGCTGCTTGCTCACAACTGTAGCCAAAATAAGGGGGGGGGGTACCTGACACCC